>JAJDFG010000477.1:157500-160000 GCA_021039105.1 Scomber colias
TGTCTATCTATCTATCTATCTATCTATCTATCTATCTATTGATGTATCTATCTATCTGTCTATCTATCTATCTATCTATCTATCTATATATCTATCGATGTATCTATCTATCTGTCTCGCTGTCTATCTATCTATCTATTGATGTATCTATCTATCTGTCTATATATCTATCGATGTATCTATCTGTCTAGCTGTCTATCTATCTATCTATCTATCTATCTATCTATCTATCTATCTATCTATCGATGTATCTATCTATCTGTCTAGCTGTCTATCTATCTATCTATCTAGCTATGTATCTATCTATCTATCTATCTTATCTATCTATCTTACCTATATATCTATATTAATTTCATTAGACTAAATGATTATTAATTCTCAAATCTTTACTTTGAAAGGCACTTGGCAGACCTTAACACACACACAAACATAAATGTGTATCTATCTAGCTATCGATGTATCTATCTATCTGTCTAGCTATCTATCTAACTATCTATCTATATATCTATATATCGATCTGTCTATCTAACTATCATTCTGTCTATCTATCTATCTATCCATCTATCTATCTATCTATCTACCTATCTATCTATATTAATTTCATTAGACTAAATGATTATTAATTCTCAAATAATTACTTTGAAAGGCACCTGGAAGACCTTCACACACACACAAACACATACAAACTTAAATGTGTATCTATCTATCTATCTATCTATCTATCTATGTTTTTATCTATATATCGATCTATCTATGTTTTTATCTATATATCGATCTATCTATCTATCTATCTATCTATCTATCTATCTATCTATCTATCTATCTATGTTTTTATCTATATATCGATCTATCTATGTTTTTATCTATATATCGATCTATCGATCTATCTATCTATCTATCTATCTATCTATCTATCTATCTATCTATCTATCTATCTATCTATCTATCTATATTAATTTCATTAGACTAAATGATTATTAATTCTCAAATCTTTACTTTGAAAGGCACTTGGCAGACCTTAACACACACACAAACATAAATGTGTATCTATCTAGCTATCGATGTATCTATCTATCTGTCTAGCTATCTATCTAACTATCTATCTATATATCTATATATCGATCTGTCTATCTAACTATCATTCTGTCTATCTATCTATCTATCCATCTATCTATCTATCTATCTACCTATCTATCTATATTAATTTCATTAGACTAAATGATTATTAATTCTCAAATAATTACTTTGAAAGGCACCTGGAAGACCTTCACACACACACAAACACATACAAACTTAAATGTGTATCTATCTATCTATCTATCTATCTATCTATCTATCTATGTTTTTATCTATATATCGATCTATCTATGTTTTTATCTATATATCGATCTATCTATGTTTTTATCTATATATCGATCTATCTATCTATCTATCTATCTATCTATCTATCTATCTATCTATCTATCTATGTTTTTATCTATATATCGATCTATCTATGTTTTTATCTATATATCGATCTATCGATCTATCTATCTATCTATCTATCTATCTATCTATCTATCTATCTATCTATCTATCTATCTATCGATCTATCTATCTATCTATCCATACATCTATCTAACTATCTTATCTATATATCTATATTAATTTCATTAGACTAAATGATTATTAATTCTCAAATCCTTACTTTGAAAGGCACCTGGCAGACCTTCACACACACACAGATGCACACAAACAAAAATGTGTATCTATCTATCTATCTATCTATCTATCTATCTATCTATCTATCTATCTATTTATCTATCTATCTATCTATCTATCTATCTATCTATCTATCTATCTATCTATCTATCTATCTATCTATCTATCTATCTATCTATCTGTCTATCTATCTATCTATCTATCTATCTATCTATCTATCTATCTATCTATCTATCTATCTATCTATCTTATCTATCTATCTTATCTATCTATCTATCTATCTATCTATCTATCTATCTATCTATCTATCTATGTATCTATCTATCTATCTATATTAATTTAATAAGACTAAATGATTATTAATTCTCAAATCTTTCCTTTGAAAGGCATCTGGCAGACCTTCACACACACACAGACACACACAAACATAAATGTCTATCCATCTTTCTATCTATCTATCTATCTATCTATCTATCTATCTATCTATCTATCTATCTATTTATCTGTCTATCTATCTATCTATCTATCTATCTATCTATCTATCTATCTATCTATCTATCTATCTATCTATCTATCTGTCTGTCTATCTATCTATGTATTTATCTATCTATCTATCTATCTATCTATCTATCTATCTATCTATCTATCTATCTATCTATTTATCTATCTATCTATCTATCTATCTATCTATCGATCTATCTATCTATCTATCTATCTAACTATCGAACACTCTATATTAATTTTATAAGACTAAATGATTATTCATTCTCAAATCTTTACTTTGAATGGCACCTGGCCA
>JAJDFG010000477.1:165000-166254 GCA_021039105.1 Scomber colias
CTATCTATCTATCTATCTATCTATCTATCTATCTGTCTATCTATCTATCTATCTATCTATCTATCTATCTTATCGAGATATCTATATTAATTTCATTAGACTAAATGATTATTAATTCTCAAATCTTTACTTTGAAAGGCACTTGGCAGACCTTAACACACACCCAAACATAAATGTGTATCTATCTATCTATCTATCTATCTATCTATCTATCTATCTATCTATCTATCTATCTATCTATCTATCTATCTTATCTATCTATCTATCTATCTATCTATCTATCTATCTATCTATCTATCTTATCTATATATATCTATATAAATTTCATTAGACTAAATAATTATTAATTCTCAAATCTTTACTTTAAAAGGCACTTGGCAGACCTTAACACACACACAAACATAAATTTGTATCTATCTATCTATCTATCTATCTATCTATCTATCTATCTATCTATCTATCTATCTATCTATCTATCTATCTATCTGTCTATCTATCTATCTATCTATCGATTGATGTATCTATCTATCTGTCTAGCTATCTATCTATCTATCTATCGATCTATCTATCTTATCGAGATATCTATATTAATTTCATTAGACTAAATGATTATTAATTCTCAAATCTTTACTTTGAAAGGCACTTGGCAGACCTTAACACACGCCCAAACATAAATGTGTATCTATCTATCTATCTATCTATCTATCTATCTATCTATCTATCTGTCTATCTGTCTATCTATCTATCTATCTATCTATCTATCTATCTATCTATCTATCTATCTGATCTATCTATCTATCTATCTATCTATCTATCTGTCTGTCTGTCTGTCTGTCTGTCTGTCTGTCTGTCTGTCTGTCTGTCTGTCTGTCTGTCTATCTATCTATCTATCTATCTATCTATCTATCTATCTATATTAATTTAATAAGACTAAATGATTATTAATTCTCAAATCTTTACTTTGAAAGGCATCTGGCAGACCTTCACACACACACAGACACACACAAACATAAATGTCTATCTATCTATCTATTTATCTATCTATCTATCTATCTATCTATCTATCTATCTATCTATCTATCTATCTATCTATCTGTCTATCTATCTATCTGTCTATCTATCTATCTAAACTTGTCTTAATTTTATTAGACTAAATGATAATTAATTCTCAAATCAGTGATTATGCATGAACTTGCTGAGAACAGACCAATTGAACCATAAAAAGTTAGTTGTATCCATTTTCTTAGCAGAATA
>JAJDFG010000478.1:0-165856 GCA_021039105.1 Scomber colias
TCCCCACACTGCAGTACCGTGCGTGACCTCTGGGGTTCACACACACAGTCAGGAAAACCAACCTTGTGGGGACCAGGCCTATCAGGAGGCTGTTTGCTATTGATTCCAAGCTCGTTACCATGGAAACCAGGAGTCGGTCCCCACAGGGTTGGTAATATGTCAGGTTGCGGTCCCCACCAGGATAGAAAAACCAACACACACATACACACACTGTAACACACTAAGCATGATGTGACGGTTTGTTGCCTTGGTAACGTCATGGCTATGTGTTGCCATGGTAACCTCGTGGCTCTGTGTTGCCATGGTAATCTCGTGGCTCTGTGTTGCCATGGTAATCTCGTGGCTCTGTGTTGCCATGGTAATCTCGTGGCTCTGTGTTGCCATGGTAACCTCGTGGCTCTGTGTTGCAGTGAGGTGTCCCATCTGGAGGCGGAGCTTAGGAAGGCGACCGCCGCCCTGCTGGACGAGTTCCTGGAGCCGGAGAAGAACAACCTCATTCGCCGCCTGTCTAGCCCCGCCCCCCCATCCCCCCCACACACACCCGCTGCTGTTTCCTGTCAGTGATGTCACATCCTGTCGTGTGCTTGGTTCGGACTCGGTGTTCAGAGAGCATGATGGGTAATGGAGTCCAGGAGCTGAAGGAACATTAAAGAGTATTTTCATAGAAATGAGCCAAATATGTGTTTCGCTGCGTACGGAAGCTCGTTAGGGACAAAACTCCTGAAACGCAAAGTCACACCCAAACCTCCATTGTTCTTTAACCGTTACCATGGCAACGCAGTATTTACTCTCTTCTTCTGATCTTGTTCAGAAATATAAACGTTTCCCTCATATGATGAAAAAAAAAAAAAAGAAGTATTTATTTATTTTTTATTATAATAGTATTTTTTCCTTCTTTGGTCAGCTGACTGCAGAAAGTGAGTGAAGAGGAAACTGAACATTAAAACGGTTAAAATAATTAAATATAATAATTATACATTCACGTTTATTCCTGCTGTGAAACTTTTAAGTTTAATTTTTTAACCAAAGTCTTTTTTTTTTTAAAGTTGTTGTTTTTTTTGGAACTCTGTGATTGGCTGGTTCTGGCAGCAATGCATTCTGGGAGCTGTAGTTAAATTCACTGTTTGACTTTTTGTGAGTGAATCTTTAGCTCGTTCATCTTTGAGCTTCAGATTCATTACAGACAAACATTTTAACCTCCTGTCGTCCTCCCGGGTCCTTCCTTCCTTCCTTCCTTCCTTCCTTCCATCTGTGCTTCCTCTCTCCTTTCTTTCTTCCCTTCCTCCATCTCCCTTTCTTCCTTACTTCTTTCCTCCATCCTTTCTTCCTTCCTTCTTTCCTTCCTTCTTCCCTCCCTCCTACCTTCTTTCCTCTCTCCCTCCCTCCTACCTTCCTTCCTTACTTACTTCTTTCCTCCGTCCTTTCTTCCTTCCTTCCTCCCTCCTACCTTCTTTCCTCCCTCTCTCCCTCCTACCTTCCTTCCTTACTTACTTCTTTCCTCCATCCTTTCTTCCTTCCTCCCTTCCTTATTTCCTTTCCTTCCTTCCGTCCTCCATCCTTTCTTCCTTCTGTCGTTCCTTCCTTTCTCTCTCCTTCCTTCCTTCCTCCCTCCCTCCCTCCCCTTCCTTCCTTCCTTCCTTCCTTCCTCCCTCCCTCCCTCCCTCCCTCCCTTCCTCCCTTCCTTCCTTGACTCAAACACAACAGGATGGTTAAAGCAAAAACACCAAACACCAGTTTTATGTTGTAACTGAACATATTTAAGACTGAAATAATGAAGTCAGTGAATGAACGATGACTCGGAGTGTCGGCGGCTCCGTCTGAGCGTGGGCGGCTCCGTCCGAGCGTGGGCGGCTCCATCTCAGCGTGGGCGGCTCCATCTCAGCGTTGGCGGCTCCGTCTCAGCGTGGGCGGCTCCATCTCAGCGTGGGCGGCTCCATCTCAGCGTTGGCGGCTCCGTCTGGGCGTGGGCGGCTCCGTCTCGGCGTGGGGCGGCTCCGTCTCGTCGTGGGCGGCTCCGTCCGGGCGTCGGCAGCTCCGTCCGGGCGTCGGCAGCTCCGTCTCAGCGTGGGCGGCTCCGTCTCGGGGTGGGGGCGGCTCCGTCTCGGCGTGGGCGACTCCGTGCCGGGCGGCGGCGGCTCCGTCTGAGCGGCGGCGGCTCCGTCTGGTGCAGCATCAGTTTGTGTTTCAGTAGTTTTGTCGTGAATGAACTTCCATACACGTTCCCTTCACACGCTGTCCATGTTATTTATTTTTATACTCTGAAAGATAAAAGATATTTATGTGAGAGCTGCTGTGATGATGATGATGATGATGATGATGATGATGATGAAGATGAACTTCCTGTGCAGTCGCTTATTTTCTGACCAGCTGTTGAATCTTTAGTTTTCCAGTTTTGAGGACAGAGTGAGAGCTCGGCTCAGAGGTCGGTTGGTGACGGCTGTCCGTATTTTCTGACGAAGCATCAATAAAAAAAATCTAAAGCTTTAAAATGTTTCAGCGTTTCTCTTTAAGACGTTCTTCAGCCTGGGGGGTCAAAACATGAGGCCTGGGGGGGTCAAACATGAGGCCTGGGGGGTCAAACATGAGGCCCGGGGGGGTCAAACATGAGGCCTGGGGGGTCAAACATCAGGCCTGGGGGGTCAAACATGAGGCCTGGGGGGGTCAAACATGAGGCCTGGGGGGGTCAAACATCAGGCCTGGGGGGTCAAACATCAGGCCTGGGGGGTCAAACATGAGGCCTGGGGGGTCAAACATGAGGCCCTGGGGGGTCAAACATGAGGCCCGGGGGGTCAAACATGAGGCCTGGGGGGTCAAACATCAGGCCTGGGGGTCAAACATGAGGCCTGGGGGGTCAAACATGAGGCCCGGGGCCAGAACCGGACCGCCAAGGAGTCCAATCCGGCCCCACTTTCCTTCCTGTCTTCTTTTCCTTCCGTCCTTTCCCATTTCTTACTTCTTTCCTTCCTTCTTTCCTTCCCTCTGTCCTTTCCTTCCTTCCTTCCTTCCTTCCTTCCTTTCTTCTTTTCATCATTCCTTCCTTTCTTTCTTTTGTCTTTCCTTCCTATCACTTTTCCCTTCTCTCCATCCTTGTTTCCTTCCTTCCTTCCTTCCTTCCTTACTTTTGTCTTTCCTTCCTATCACTTTTCCCTTCTTTCCATCCTTGTTTCCTTCCTTCCTTCCTTCCTTCCTTTTGTCTTTCCTTCATATCACTTTTCCCTTCTATCCATCCTTGTTTCCTTCATTCCTTCCTCCCTTCCTTCCTTCCTTCCTCCCTTCCATCTTTTTATTGGTCTGGCCTCTATGAAATCAGATGTGGCTCTTTAACTAAGATGAGTTTGACCCCCCCCCCCCCCCCCCCCCCCCCCCCCCCCGATTCAGTCTGCTCACATTTAACACAAACACGTCACAAAAATGATCCTCAGTCTTTATTCTCATCACCTTAAAAATTGTAATAATTATAATAATAATAATAATCTACAGTAATATGTTTAATATTTCATGTTCCTTTTAAAAGAACAAACTAGATGAAATAAACAATATTTAAATGTAGTTTATTTATACAGACCTTTACAACGGTCCTTTTGGTACCACAGTGTTTTACCAGCAGGTAATAAATGAAGAGAGGAAGAAATAGAAACTATTAAAAATAATAAAATAAAGTGTTATACTACTGGGTGTTAAAAGCCATCCTAAAGAAGTAGGTTTCTAGCCTGGACTTGAAGAGGCCCAGGGTTAGGGTCTGGACGGGGGGGTTAGGGTCTAGGCGGGGGGGGTTATTCCAGAGCCTGGGGGGTTAGGGTTTGGGTGGGGGGTTAGGGTCTGGGTGGGGGGGGTTATTCCAGAGCCTGGGGGTTAGGGTTTGGGTGGGGGTTAGGGTCTGGGTGGGGGGGGGTTATTCCAGAGCCTGGGGGTTAGGGTTTGGGTGGGGGGTTAGGGTCTGGGTGGGGGGGTTATTGCAGAGCCTGGGGGTTAGGGTCTGGGTGGGGGGGTTATTCCAGAGCCTGGGGGTTAGGGTCTGGACGGGGGGGTTAGGGTCTCGGTGGGGGGGTTATTCCAGAGCCTTGGGGTTAGGGTCTGGACGGGGGGGTTAGGGTCTGGGCGGGGTGGGGGGGGGGGGTTTATTCCAGAGCCTGGGGGCAGCAACAGAAAAGGCTCGGTCACCCCAGTGTTTGAACTTCGACCTCAGAGCTCTACCAGGATTACAGACAGTTAAAAGCTCAGATAAATACGGTGGGGGGGGGGGGGGTGGGGGGGGCGTTAAGAGCTTTAAACACAAACATTAAAAGTTTAAAATCAATTCTATGAAGGACGGGAAGCCGATGGAGGGACGACTGAGGGAAGACTGGGAGACGCCGACAGGAAGTGCATCGCAGTAGTCTAACCTGGAGTTTATTAGGGCATGGATGCTTTCTCCAGGTCGTGACGACTTAAAAACATTTTAACTTTGGCCGGAGACGCAAACTAGTCCTGACAACGTTGTTCATTTGTTTGTCAAACCTCAGAAGACTGTCGGAGGTCACTCCTTCTTTGAAGACCGAGTGCCAAAACCAGCATTTAGATCATTTTAATGTCTGAACACAAAAGAAAATATACAAGAACCCACAAACATATGAACCCATAGTCCCGTGTGTGAGACTTCCTGGTCTCTGGTCTGGTTTCATGTGTGAGACTTCCTGGCCTCCGGTCTGAAGTGGGGCAGGATCTTGGAGCGGATCTGCTGCAGTTTCATCCCGTAGATGATGGGGTTGATGAGCGGAGGAATCACCAGGAACTCTGCAGCCAGCAAGTTCTGCAGCGCCTGCAGAAAGCTGCTGCCGGCGTAGCGAGAGTACAGCGTGTCGGACACACTCGAGACGGTGAAGACCAGCAGCGTCATCAGGTGCGGGACACACGTCTGCATGAACTTCCTGCGGTCGGAGCGAGACCTGAGCGAGGCGCGGACCAGGTGCACGTAGGACACCAGGATGAGCACGGTCTGAGAGCAGTGAGAGAATATCAGCACGAAGCCGTAGATGTTGTTCAGGGTGGTGCTGGTGCAGGACAGCTTCACCACCTCCCAGTTGGTGCAGAACAGCTTGCGGATGATGCGCCCGCAGAGGGGCAGCCGGGCCGTCAGCACTATCCCCACCAAGCTCTCCAGCAGGGTGAAGCTCCAGGTGAGCAGCAGCAGCTTCCCCACCCGCTGCGGCGTCATGACGGCTTGGTACTGCAGCGGCCGGCAGATGGCTACGTAGCGGTCGTACGCCATGACGGTCAGACTGGTGAACTCACAGAACACGTAGCTGTAGACGGCGAAGATCTGACCCAGGCAGCCGGCGTAGGAGACCACGTGGGAGTCGGCCAGCAGGTCGTGGAGCAGCTTGGGGTAGAAACTGGAGGCTCCGCCGATCCCGTTCACACACAGATTACACACAAAGATGTACATGGGCTGGTGCAGCGACGCCTCCACACACACGGTGAGGATGAGCGTCAGGTTGACCAGCACGGTGCAGACGTACGACACCAGGGCGAAGGTGAAGTACACCTGCCGGTTGGTCATGGACTCGTTCAGACCGTGAAGCACAAACACGATGTTAGAGTTATTCTCCATCTGAGCTCAAACACGTTCACACCATGAAAACACTTCAGACATTCATATTTAACCCTTTAAGAGCCACAAAGGTCCAGTCTGTTCAGTCTGTTCAGTCTGAGGCACTAACACACATCTCAAGTTTCACTGGAAGAAACTCAAATCACCAGAAACTCAAATCATCAGAAACTCAAATCATCAGAAACTCAACATGTTAAAGCTCAGAGTGACGAACACAAACTATAATAAACATTTCTATTAACCCTTTCATGCAGAGTGGTCACTGCAGTGAACAGCTATTCAAAAGCTCTTTTCTTATGTATGAAAGGATTTTGAGGGCGTAGTTCCACTTCAGCCTCCACAGTGGACACTAGTGCATCATCCCATACATCACCACCAAACCTGCAGTCATGTTTTAGGTTGTAGGATCAGTTGATTTATGTTATCATTATGTCATAGTACATCATTTGGTGAACAAAAAAAATGAAGTTCAAATCTGTCTTTTCATGCCTAAAGAGAAATGAAAAAAAAACAGGAGAAACATCCTGACTGAGGTTTTCATACTTCATGCATGGAAGAGCTAAAAAGGGTCAGTTAGAAGTTAGTAGTTAGTAGTTAGGAGGGTTAGTAGAGGTTAGTTTGAACCTGTGAGATGAAAACAGATGAAACATGTTTGAAGCTTCGGTCAGAAACAGGAAACGCTTCATCAACACTCAACATTCAGGCTCTTCATTAAAGAACAGAAACATTCATTATAGAAACATTAAAACTTCCTTTTCATCATCACTGAAGCCATTAAAGATAAAGACAGTAAACATGAAACAATCATCAACATGACAGCATGACTCTAACATGACAGCATGACCCTAACATGACAGCATGACTCTAACATGACAGCATGACTCTAACATGACAGTATGACTCTAACAGGACAGCATGACTCTAACATGACAGCATGACTCTAACATGACAGCATGACTCTAACAGGACAGCATGACTCTAACAGGACAGCATGACTCTAACATGACAGCATGACTCTAACATGACAGCATGACTCTAACATGACTCTAACAGGACAGCATGACTCTAACATGACTCTAACAGGACAGCATGACTCTAACATGACAGCATGACTCTAACAGGACAGCATGACTCTAACATGACAGCATGACTCTAACATGACAGCATGACTCTAACAGGACAGCATGACTCTAACAGGACAGTATGACTCTAACAGGACAGCATGACTCTAACAGGACAGTATGACTCTAACAGGACAGCATGACTCTAACATGACTCTAACATGACAGCATGACTCTAACAGGACAGCATGACTCTAACAGGACAGCATGACTCTAACAGGACAGCATGACTCTAACAGGACAGTATGACTCTAACAGGACAGCATGACTCTAACAGGACAGTATGACTCTAACAGGACAGCATGACTCTAACAGGACAGTATGACTCTAACAGGACAGCATGACTCTAACATGACTCTAACATGACAGCATGACTCTAACAGGACAGCATGACTCTAACAGGACAGCATGACTCTAACAGGACAGCATGACTCTAACATGACTCTAACAGGACAGCATGACTCTAACATGACAGCATGACTCTAACATGACAGCATGACTCTAACATGACTCTAACAGGACAGCATGACTCTAACAGGACAGCATGACTCTAACAGGACAGGACAGCATGACTCTAACAGGACAGCATGACTCTAACATGACTCTAACAGGACAGCATGACTCTAACAGGACAGCATGACTCTAACAGGACAGCATGACTCTAACAGGACAGCATGACTCTAACATGACTCTAACAGGACAGCATGACTCTAACAGGACAGCATGACTCTAACAGGACAGTATGACTCTAACATGACAGCATGACTCTAACAGGACAGCATGACTCTAACATGACAGCATGACTCTAACATGACTCTAACAGGACAGTATGACTCTAACAGGACAGCATGACTCTAACATGACTCTAACATGACAGCGTGACTCTAACATGACAGCATGACTCTAACATGACTCTAACATGACAGCATGAAGCATGAAGCAGGTTATTGATGAACAGCTGAAACCTTCCAGCTGCTGCAGGAACACACAACAGCTGCAGCTTTTATACAGTCGACTGATGACTGATGACATCACTGCGTCCATGCAGCGGTCCGACACACACACACACACATAGAGACTAACACACACAGACTAATACACACACACACATAGAGAAACACACACATACAGACTAATACACACACAGACTAATACACACACACACACACACACACACACACACACACATAGAGACACATACACACACACAGCTTTTATTATTCATGATTAGCAGAAAGTGAAAATGATCAGAGTCACAAAGTTCCTGCTCAAAGTTTTCATGTTATAATGAAATATGATGATATATATATGATATGATAATAATAAATAATAAATAGCTAACCCAGGATTAGCTAACCGATCCCTGACTCTACAACCGATCCACGACTCTACAACCGATCCCTGACTCTACAACCGATCCACGACTCTACAACCGATCCCTGACTCTACAACCGATCCACGACTCTACAACCATGACTCTACAACCGATCCCTGACTCTACAACCGATCCCTGACTCTGCAACCGATCCCTGACTCTGCAACCGATCCCTGACTCTACAACCATGACTCTACAACCGATCCCTGACTCTACAACCGATCCCCGACTCTACAACCATGACTCTACAATTGATCCACGACTCTACAACCAATCCCTGACTCTACAACCGATCCCTGACACTACAACCATGACTCTACAACCATGACTCCACAACCGATCCCTGACTCTACAACCATGACTCTACAACCATGACTCCACAACCGATCCCTGACTCTACAACCGATCCATGACTCTACAACCGATCCTTGACTCTACAACCGATCCATGACTCTACAACCGATCCACGACTCTACAACCATGACTCTACAACCGATCCAAGACTCTACAACCGATCCAAGACTCTACAACCGATCCACGACTCTACAACCATGACTCTACAACCGATCACTGACTCTACAACCGATCCACGACTCTACAACCATGACTCTACAACCGATCACTGACTCTACAACCGATCCACGACTCTACAACCATGACTCTACAACCGATCCACGACTCTACAACCATGACTCTACAACCGATCCATGACTCTACAACCGATCCCTGACTCTACAACCATGACTCTACAACCGATCCCTGACTCTACAACCGATCCCTGACTCTACAACCGATCCACGACTCTACAACTGATCACTGACTCTACAACCGATCCCTGACTCTACAACCATGACTCTACAACCGATCCCTGACTCTACAACCGATCCAAGACTCTACAACCGATCCCCGACTCTACAACCATGACTCTACAATTGATCCACGACTCTACAACCGATCCATGACTCTACAACCGATCCATGACTCTACAACCGATCCATGACTCTACAACCGATCCAAGACTCTACAACCGATCCACGACTCTACAACCATGACTCTACAACCATGACTCTACAACCGATCCCTGACTCTACAACCGATCCCTGACTCTACAACCGATCCACGACTCTACAACTGATCCCTGACTCTACAACCATGACTCTACAACCGATCCCTGACTCTACAACCGATCCACGACTCTACAACTGATCCCTGACTCTACAACCATGACTCTACAACCGATCCCTGACTCTACAACCGATCCCCGACTCTACAACCATGACTCTACAACCGATCCCTGACTCTACAACCGATCCCCGACTCTACAACCATGACTCTACAACCATGTCTCTACAATTGATCCACGACTCTACAACCGATCCATGACTCTACAACCACGACTCTACAACCACGACTCTATGACCGATCCATCCAGGAATTCATGGCTGATTCGTATCGGCTGAGGAAGGGTTAGGGTTAATTGCTGCTACCGATGCAGCCGTGTCTCTCACTTGTTGAACCGAATATCCGGTCCCATTGGTTTATCATTTGCAACCCTAGTGGATTCCCGATTCTTTTCCCTAACTCCCCCAACCTTAACCCCGTCTCTCCTGGTTTCTCCTCCATCACAGTTTATTTATATTTCTGTCTTTACAGGATATCTTCATTTTCTAATTGTCATCTATGTTCTCTGTATGTTGTTTGTGTGACTTCTGCTCCGATGTTTATTCAGGTTTCTTGATGTTCAGTCCCAACGTATCTTATAGAAGAAGGAAGTCAGGACTAGTTTCTGATACTAAATGACTGGAACTGATGAGAAGTTTCACGTTTTAGTCAATCAGGCGACTTCCTGCCAGTGAGGATCTGGAGGATCTGTAACCTGGAGCTTCATACACGTAACAATATGTTATTACAGTACGTCTATGGATGTGTGTGTTCAAAGCGGCAGAGATGGAAATGTCACACGGCAGTTGGGACTGGTTTTATTGTTTTATTATTGTATAATTTTAGAGTTTTATTCTTGCATGGTTTTATTTATAAATGACTAATGTGTTTTTAGTTTTTATTGCATGTTTTAGATTGCCCAACTGCCAGTGAACGCACCTTATTGGTGAATGCGCTGCACCTGCGAGGAAGGTCCGACCGGAAAGAGAAGTGGAATAAAAAGCCGTTCAGACACAGTGGCAAAACAAGAGAGACAGGGCTTGGCTGGAGAGGACAGTGAGACCAGGAACCGTGGGCCGAGAGAGACGGAAAGTCCAGAACGTTACGACGCGTCACACTCGCTGCAGCAGGGCTTCAACGCTCTGCCTGGTGTGTGAGTATCCCTTTGGGCTGTTAGTAACGTTCTGGTGTGGACATCCACATGAGAGAGTGGATGGTGTGTGAACGATGATACTGGCAGTGATTTTGTGTGTTCCATGTGGCCTCCATGTTGGGAGAGACAAGCCACCGGAAATAAGCTAACGGATGCTGCAACAAGTCTCCTCTTCTGAACCTCGTGTTCCTCCTGGTTTGGATGCATTCCTTTTAAACAGAGACTTCTCGTTTTAATGGACACTGACTCTGCTGGCTTTTAACCAGGTTGAAACCATTTTACAGGGTTTTAATCAGTTGATTTTACTTAAAATTACAATAAATTACTGTAGGCACTGGCATCCATTGTTTCCACCCTCTGTTTTTAATCATCACCAACAGTGTGCTCTCACCCGATATCTCAGAATCTGCAACCAGTCAATAATTATTACATTCATCAATATCTCATACTCCACTCCTCACAGAAATGAATCAGTTTACAGCTTCATTGCAGTCAGATCTGATCCAACTCATCCGGCCAAATGATGTTTGTGATTGGACCAAAGTGTCAGGTGGACTGATTATTACTCTTACTGTGGCGCATGAATAAAGAGAAGCAGAGATACTTTTTTGTCGGAGTTTACAAGAACTGAAGTAAATTAAAATGTGTTACTGAGGAGAGAGTGAAGGAGGAAGAGGAGCGAGGTGAAGGCCAAGAAGAGAACGCTGGTGTTGGTTCGTGTACGAGGAGGAAGTGCTCGGCTTGTTCACATCAACCCTTCAGTATAAAAGTAGCTGGTAGAGTTTAGATTTTACCAGCCACAGTAGCAGCTGGACAGGAAGTTCATGTCCATCTCTGATATAAACCAAGTAACGTCAGCAGGAACTGAAGAACTGACATGTAAACCTAGTGTTCACATTATTTCACTTCCTGTTCCCATGCTTCATAATTTCCTTTCTAACCCTAACCCTTTTTTATGTCTCAAACAGACCAGGAGAAGTTGATTCATGCTTTCATCTCAAGTAGACTCGACTACTGTAACGGTCTTCTGACTGGACTCCCACAAAAAAGCATTAAACAGCTGCAGCTCATTCAGAACGCTGCAGCTCCAGTTTGAACCAGAACAAAGAGATCAGAGCACATTACTCCAGTTCTAAAGTCTTTACACTGGCTCCCAGTCAGTTCTAAAGTCTTTACACTGGCTCCCAGTCAGTTCTAAAGTCTTTACACTGGCTCCCAGTCAGTTCTAAAGTCTTTACACTGGCTCCCAGTCAGTTCTAAAGTCTTTACACTGGCTCCCAGTCAGTTCTAAAGTCTTTACACTGGCTCCCAGTCAGTTCTAAAGTCTTTACACTGGCTCCCAGTCAGTTCTAAAGTCTTTACACTGGCTCCCAGTCAGTTCTAAAGTCTTTACACTGGCTCCCAGTCAGTTCTAAAGTCTTTACACTGGCTCCCAGTCAGTTCTAAAGTCTTTACACTGGCTCCCAGTCAGTTCTAAAGTCTTTACGCTGGCTCCCAGTCAACTCTAAAGTCTTTACGCTGGCTCCCAGTCAGCTCTAAAGTCTTTACGCTGGCTCCCAGTCAGTTCTAAAGTCTTTACGCTGGCTCCCAGTCAGTTCTAAAGTCTTTACGCTGGCTCCCAGTCAGTTCTAAAGTCTTTACGCTGGCTCCCAGTCAGTTCTAAAGTCTTTACACTGGCTCCCAGTCAGTTCTAAAGTCTTTACACTGGCTCCCAGTCAGTTCTAAAGTCTTTACACTGGCTCCCAGTCAGCTCTAAAGTCTTTACACTGGCTCCCAGTCAGCTCTAAAGTCTTTACACTGGCTCCCAGTCAGTTCTAAAGTCTTTACACTGGCTCCCAGTCAGTTCTAAAGTCTTTACACTGGCTCCCAGTCAGCTATAGAAGAGATGTTAAAGTTCTGCTACTGGTCTACAAATCACTGAATGGTTTAGGTCCAGAATACATGAATGACATGTTAGTAGAATATAAACCCAGTAGAGCTCTGAGATCTACTGACTCAGGTTAGATAGTTGAACCCAGAGCTCTGAGATCTACTGACTCAGGTCAGATAGTTGAGCCCAGAGCTCTGAGATCTACTGACTCAGGTCAGATAGTTGAGCCCAGAGTTCAAACTAAACATGATGAAGCAGCTTTTACACAACTGGAACAAACTACCAGCAGAACTGAAATCATTTTTAAATCCAGGTTAAAAACATTTCTTTTCTCCTGAGTTTATGATTGAGCTCTTTTAAAGCACTTTACATTTTAATCTTTCATTTGCACTCTATGTCCTTTTAATGGTTTTAAAGCTAATTTATAATTTTATGCTGCAATCTTATATTTAATGCTCTATTCTAGCATTTTATTTCTCTCTTTCTATTTTTCTGTACTTTGTTTTTATTATGGGGGGGGGCGGGGGGGGGGGTCAAATTACATGTTTTTCTGTTTTATGTAAAGCACATTGAGTTGCCATATAAATAAAACTTATGAAGCTGTATGATAAAAACATTCCTAAACAGATTTTATTCCTTTATTAGTCCCACAGTGAGGAAGAGCACGGCTCCTCAGAGGCTGCTGGTGTTTGGGAGCGTCAGGTCACTGTAAGTCCCTCAGGTCAAAGGTCATTTCATCATGTCAACATGTTTGTCACAGTTTCCACTAATAACAGTCAGAGCTGTGGACCAGTGAGACCAATCAGCCTGAGCAGACCCCAGCACTGGTTTTACTGGTCCACAGAGGGCTGAGGACCATAATGACCTCCCATAAGACTCCTCAGCATGGACACACACTGAAGCTCGTCAACAGTTGGACTCATTACATTTGATTTGTGAGTGAATGACGACATCAAAAGCAAAGGAAGGAAAGGAAGGAGGGAGGGAGGGAGGGAGGAAGGAAGGGAAGGAAGGAGGGAGGGAGGGAGGAAGGGAAGGAAGGAAGGAAGGAAGGAAGGGAGGAAGGAAGGAAGGTCAGATTCAGATGAAATGAACTCAAAATGCAAAAGAAACTCACAATAAAAATACATTTAAATATTAAAGAGTAAAGACACCAGTAACCCACTCTGAGATCAACCCTAACCCTAACCCTAATATTATAAATACCCTAACCCTAATACTATAAATACCCTAACCCTAATACTATAAATACCCTAACCCTAATATTATAAATACCCTAACCCTAATAGTTAGGCCTGTAGCTCAGACTGAATCGGTTTAGTTTTAGCATCGATCATGACACAGGGGAGCAGATTTCATACGATGACATCATCAGGCTTTAGTTGGCTTGGTGTGTTTCCTGTTCTAAGTTTAATAATCAGATTCTCTTCAGTGTGTTTTCCCATCTGTGTGAGAAGGATTTGTGCTATTAAGAACATTTATTATATTATTATAGTTGCTTTCTGCTCTTCTTACATTTCTGATTGTATATTTTATTTTTGACTTATATATGAATTTATGGATGTATTTATTTAATTGAAAGGTTTAATGATCAGGGACATTAATAAAACATGCTCTGCTGTCTCTGGGCTGGTGTTGAGTCTCGGTTCTGATAGCTTACAGTCATAGTTTGTCTTCTTGTAACGTTGGAGGTGATTGTGAACTTTAAACTGTGTGTTTAATAGTTTAATAACTGGATTCTCTTCAGTGTGTTTTTAGTTCTGAGGAAGGACCCTAACCCTAACCCTGCAACTGAGAAATATTACTTTCATTCTTATTTCATTTCTATTATATGATTCTTTTATTCCACAGATCTTAATCTTGCTCGCTCAGGGCCTCATTCCAGCTAAACCACCCTGGATATAGTTAGTTATATAAGTCTGTGTGTTGTCTGCATAATAATTGCAGCAGTGTGATTAATGAGCCACTTGCCATACTGCTGCAATTAGGGTTCAGGTCAGCCAATCAGAGCACGAGGCGAAGGAATAAAAGGAGGCTGTGTTGGTCCCTCTCTCTCCGGCTCGAAGGCCGATCGTTGTCTCCTCCACTCCCCACGCCGTAGACCACTGAGGTCAACGTGATTAAAGAACACATCACAGACACACAGGCTCCTCCGTCCGCAGACCTTCCTCTTCTTCTGCTCATCGGTGGGATGCCAGCTGATCTGGACTCGGCCCTGAACCCTCCGGATGGACAGGTACAGGCACTGCTGCTGAGCTCGGAGCTGCCAGCTGTTTGTCTGCTAGATAGACTGCTGATCGCTGGCCCTGCAAATGATTAAAAAGTTAAAAAGCATCTTTAAGTGAACTTCATGCAGATCTTCACAGAACTGCAACTGCTGCTGAGTCTGAACTGAATTAACGCAACTTTATTATTCAGGAGGTGATGCTGACCCATGTGGGCCGGTCCTGCTGACCCATGTGGGCCGGTCCTGCTGAGTCACTCTGCTGGACGTCGGACCAGATAAATGATTGACAGAACAATCAGACCAGCAGCAAGGTGGCCTAAAGGTTGGTTCCTCAGAGTAACCCTAACCCTAACCCGGTGGTTCCTCTGAGGTCGCTCTGAAGGTTTAAAAGAAGCAGACTCCTAGTTTCAGCTCAGTGTGACTCCAGCAGCACTGTAGATGAAACATTCACTCAGTATCAGAACAGGTTTAATTATATCTAACCATCATATGTGCTGTGAGAGAGGAACAGGGACTTTATGGATCCTGTTACTGACAGTAAGTAGTTAGGGTTAGGGTTAGGTACTCAGTGTCTGTTCACTGTTAGTGTGTAAACCTGCATCACAATGTGAGAACTGAACAGAACAGAATTATGATTGTTTTACAAACCAAAGTGAGAATCATGATGAACTCTACTCAGGTTTCATATTTCATACTCACTGCCTACTTTGACACTGGACTTCTTAAATATCTGTATTTCCTGATCATTTTATCTTTATACATGTTGATAGTTATTTCCAATGTGTTTCTCATTGTGGTTATCTGTATGAACAGAAGCTTACATGAACCTATGTACCTTTTCCTGTGCAGCCTGTTTGTAAATGAACTGTATGGTAGTACAGGGTTGTTTCCATTCCTTCTGCTTCAGACCCTCTCTGACATTCACACTGTTTCTGCTCCTTTTTGCTTCCTGCAGATCTTCTGTGTTTATTCTTATGTGTGTGTAGAGTTTTCCACCTTAGCCATCATGTCTTATGACAGATATCTTGCTATCTGTTGTCCTCTGCAGTATAACACACGTATGACATATAACAAGATTGCCATGCTGATTGCTGTAACGTGGCTTTACTCTTTTCTTACCATTATTATTTTGATATCAATGATCGCTCCTTTACAGCTTTGTGGAAACACCATTGACAAAGTTTACTGTTTAAATTACTCCATTGTGAAACTGGCATGCTCTGACACAAGACTCAATAACATCTATGGACTCATTATTACAGCTGTTACAGTCTTCGGTCCTCTCATTTTAATTCTTTACACGTACGTGAGGATCCTCAGAGTTTGTTTCTCTGGTTCCAAACAGACCAGACAGAAAGCCGTCAGCACCTGCACCCCTCACCTGGTTTCCCTGCTCAACTTCTCCTTTGGTGTGTGCTTTGAAATATTACAGAGCAGGTTTAATATGAGCAGTGTGCACAATATATTGCATATTATCTTGTCATTATACTTCCTGACAGTCCAGCCACTCTTTAACCCTGTGATGTACGGACAGCGAATGTCCAAAATACGCATCACATGTAAGAGTCTGTTATTACGTTTTGTTGTAAAGTGTACATCATCACAGAGAACTGTTCAGGTTAAATAATCATATCTGCTGTTAACTGTGTGTATGGAAAGTAATCAATATGTCAAAATATAAAGGTGCACAACGATACTGAACATACTGTTGTTTGTTAACCTTTTCATATTCCCACTAAATCCCAAGAAAACCCAAATACAACCATACTTTCCTGCTCCCCTACTCTGTGTCTCAGCTCCAACTTGTTCTTACTGAGGTCATCAACCTTTTTGATATCATTTTAAAAAGTAAACTTGCAGTCAGAGGTACTGGGGCTTAAACATCCGAACCAACAACTGATTGGGAAACTGTGAGCATTTGAGACACTGAATATCGTTGTACTTTAAACATTACTGCATATAAAGTTTATTTGGGAGAGGTTAAAGTGTAAATCTTTCAATATAATTCTTCTTGTGCAGACTCATACCAATGATTTCTTAGACTGTCCATAGTTCCAAGCTAAATGATTCCTGTTAAAAACCTTAATATTTAAGGACTCCTCCAAGAAGAGTTTCATTTAAAGTCTCGATAATTTCCTTCTATTACGAGCCACTGTAGAGTTGTTTAGTAAATGAAAAGAGGGAAATAATGGGCACTCCTGTGAGCAGTGGATGAAAGCACACATGGTGTTTTAGTGAATATTTCTGGCAGCAGGAAAGAGGAAAAATGAAGGAGCGTGCAGTAGAGCTCTGTAGTACAAGACCCAAAAACTGTTTACAGTGACAGTTTACAGTGACTGCGCCCTCTAGTGGCCATCAGGAGGAAATCACGTGTGGTTATTATAGTCTGGAAAGGTCCATGTAGGGAGGGAGTCATCAACAAGGTAATAAACAAATACATTAATGAAAAGGTGCTTTAATAAATAGCTTCTTTGGCTTGAAGGAAAGAGACTATATTTAAATATTTCAATTCCAACTGCTTGATAAGTTGAGATCTTAGAAAGATTATATGGAATTTGGATTTGTCTTTATTTAACAACAACTTAAGTTCAGTTCAATGGGACTGAGCAGCATCAGAGACAGTTACAGTCCCTCAGGTCAAAGGTCAGGTTCTTAAAATTAATATAAAACATCTGAAGTGACAGTCAGTGAGTTTATCCTCAGAGGCTGCTGGTGTTTGGGAGCGTTAGGTCACTGTAAGTCCCTCAGGTCAAAGGTCATTTCATCATGTCAACATGTTTGTCACAGTTTCCACTAATTACAGTCAGAGCTGTGGACCAGTGAGACCAATCAGCCCAAGCAGACCCCAGCACTGGTTTTACTGGTCCACAGAGGGCTGAGGACCATAATGACCTCCCATAAGACTCCTCAGCATGGACACACACTGAAGCTCGTCAACAGTTGGACTCATTACATTTGATTTTTGAGTGAATGACGACATCAACAGCAACATTATGAAGTTCATTTTAACATTATGGTTTTAACAACTGCTTATAAACTTCTGGATACTTTAATCTATGATGATGCATTGTATTTTATCAGTTGACATATATGATATCATATGGAATTATTCTAATAAACTATCAGTACCTAACTTCAGTCAATTTGGCTCAGAAACCTCATTAATATCAGAACGTGACTAAATACATGAACTTGAGTATTGAATTGATTGGCAGTTATGATGTACTAGTTTAATTACTATCATTTTATGCAGCTATACTGACCCTTGTTTTCACTTTCCTGTTTTGTCCCTTTGGCTCGTGTTGCTTCATCTTTAAAGATATGTTATTATTACCGTCTTCAACTTCAACTTTATTTATAAAGCACTTTAAAACAACCACAGTTGAAACAGAGTGCTGAACATAAATACATAAAAACAACACAGGAACGTAAAACTATTAACAGGAAATAAATACTAAGATAATTGTTTATTGTTTTTAAAACAAATTAAAAATAATAAAACAATAAAACAATAATTAAAACAAACAAACCATAAAACAGTAAAACAGGAGCAGAGTCTCATGCTGGGTTGAAAGCCAAGAAATAAAAATGGATTTTAAGACGAGTTTTAAAAACAGACAGTGAGGAGGCTTGTCTAATATTTAAAGGAAGCTCATTCCATAATTTAGGAGCAGCTACAGAAAAGGCTCTATCCCCTCTGAGCTTCCGCTTTGACCTCGGTAGGAGCGTAGAGCGGGGCCAGTCCATTTAAAGATTTAAAAAGGCTTCACCTTTACCAGCTGTGTAATGTGAAAAAAGCTGGACTTCACCACAGCACTAACTTGCTGATCCAATTTAAAATCACTGTCCATCTTAAAACCCAAGTTTGAGACTGTTGGCCGTCAACAAATGGTAGCTGAGAAGTACACAGGAAATGGGAGAAAGAGAGAAGGGTGATGTGCAACAAGGATCCCCACACACAAGTCACAAGTCTGCATCCTGATTGGTTCACACAGCCTGCTATGCATTTCTCACGTGTTTGAGGAGGTCATATGACCTGACAGTGGCACAGTTATCAGATTAAACAATGTTTGGAACAAAGTGACGTTCATTGTTAACAAGCTCACAGCTCGCTCAGCTCGGTCACTTAGTGCTGCAGCAGCTTTGTGTTTCTGATCAGTCTGATGATGCAGGTTAAACTCTGAGAGAAGGACCTTCAGCAGAGTAGAATGAGTATCTCATCTACTACTGCCAACACTAAGTCTCAACTAGAGAAAGCGTGAGAACGAGGCACACCAGAGGTTTACGTGTGTTTACCATCGGCCCCTGATATTAGAGTTAGGCCGATTTATCAACTGGGCCAATATCAGTCTGTCTTCATGTTTTCTGATTATGCAGAAGGAAACAAAAACACTGGCTGATGTATCATGATTATTGTTTTTTCTTATCTTGATATTGATAGCCTCAGAAATTCAGCATCATTCAGATTTTGCCTTGTATTCATGATATACACGATGCAGCCATATATATGCATTATATACTGTATGTTTGTATTATCAAGTAGAATTGTTTTCTACTATTTAGTTAAAAGTCTCATATTGCAGAGATGAAGATTTCTATTTCTATTTTTTGATTATAAAGCTGCTTTATTAAAATGATCAAAATGCAAACAGCCCATATTCAGAAACTGCTTTTGGACTTCTTTAAGGTTGTGATGTCAGTGAAAATAAAAGTTGTGTTTTAAATAATATGACCTAATAGAAGCATACAGTTGGAAAACAGGAGATGAAGGCTGAGGATGTGTCACACCGGTAATGTCAAGTTGAGTTTTTGTCCTGTCTCAATGTTTGTTTTGTGACTTCCTGTTTTATTTTCGTTTTAACTCTCCTCTCGTTTCAGGTGCCTTGCCCTTCCTCATGTGTCACCGGTCTGATTGTCTTCCCTGATTCCTGATTGTGTTCACCTGTTCCCCATTTCCCTCCATGTGTGCTTATAGTCTGCGTCTCCCTTTGTCCTGTGCGAGTGTGTCTTGTCTGTCGTCCAGAGAACAAGCGTCCAGTCATAGTCATTGTTCATAGTTTAGGTTATTTGTTGTGGGTTAATTCCTCGGAAGAGTGATTTTTGTTTGACTTTTGCCATTCAGTATATCAGAGCTCCTAAGTTTAGTTCACCTTTTTTCCTCTTCTTCCCTCCCTCATTGAGGCGCTGTTTGTTCATCACTATTTTTGAGAATAAAGTCTTGTCAGCTTGATCCAGAACTCTGCATCCGAGTCCTCTTTTGAGTTCCTGCTTGATAGGATGAGGAGGAGTTATTAATTGAAGCACAGAAGGATCCGTTTGATAAATATGAGATTTAAGAAATGCAGTTTTGAATGTGTGAGCCTGGAACACAGTTTTGTTTTATTTACACTCATCACAGAAAAAGCTTGTTCACAACATAAGTAGTCCCAAACATGTGCAGGTCTGTCAATCTGAGGTTATGCTGGTATGAGATCCTGATAAAATGTGTCCAAACCCACTGAGGCCAATTGGTCCTTCAAATGTGAATCACATTGCAAGGCAGTTATTTCAATTTCTATGTCCACAGGCAGATCATTTATTTTTATTATATTATTATTTACCTGTGTTTGTTTCTTATAACCATTGCACTATGGAGACTAAATTCATTATGTTTTCCGTGTCTTTTCTCCTCATTTTTGCACTGTTTATGACTGAAAAGCACTAAGAGAAAAGGAGGGCTGACCCTCACCATTAAAGAACAGATCTACTGTAAGGACATTGAACTGTTAGCAGTTGGCTTGAGGCCTCACTATCTACCGAAGGAATATATGCATGCTATTGTTATTATAGCTGTGTATATTACCTCCTCTGCTAATGCTGATGCAGCCTGTGATGTGCTTCACTCTGTTACCAACAGGCTGCAGACGCAGCATCCACAGGCCCTGCTGCTTATCTGGAAGCTTCTCCTTCCTCCACATTCATCCAGTATGTGACATGCAACACCAGAGACAATCAAACACTGTTCATCAGCCCTCCCTCCCCTGGGAAGATCAGACCACAACCTGGTTCTCCTCCTGCCTGTGTACAAACCTCTAGTACACCAGCTGGGAAGAGATGGTCTGATGAAGCTGATGAAGCTCTGAAGGACTGTTTCAGAGTGGGAGGAACTCTGTAATCCTCATGGGAAGGACATCATTCTTCAACAGGTTTGAGCAGACATCTGATCCCTCCCCCAGCCCAGTCATCACTGCTGCAACCCCCCATGTCGGCACCTCCAGTATGTTACCCCATCCCCCCACTCGCCCCCACCACCAGGGTCACTTGGTCAAACAGGTTTCCTCTGTTGCTATGTTTACAAGCCTGCTCGTGCATGGCAGGGGAGGGAACTGCACACCTCTGCGGAGCTCCGCAGTCTGGGTTCAAACTTTGCACCGGACTCTGTCTGCATTATTAAAGCCCTTGGACTCCTGCGTCGCTCCCGGTATATTCACCGGGGCTCCCGACGTAAGTTTATCTACTCCGGTTCATCCATTTCCTCCATTGTGTCTGTCTCCCGGTCTATGGGGCGTCATCACAACAAACACCATGTGCCTGCTAGACAGCTCCGCCCACTGTGACAGTATCACTCCAATCCATTCTGCCTCAGCTTTGGACAATGCCCTGACATTTATGATGCTGAATGTGCACTCCCTTAACAATAAACCTCTACTTATTCATGAAATCATTCTGGAACATAAGATTGACATCATCTGCTTGACAGAGACTTGGCAGAAAAAGCAGGACTCTTGCTTTAAATCAAGCCACTCCACCCGGCTATGTTTATTTACAGAAGCCCCGCTCTGAAGGGGTTGGTGGGGGGCTGGCTGTGATCCATCGTGCAGACATCCCGATTAAGGAGGTCACTGTACCTGCTACCACCACATTTGAGGGTGTTGTTTTCAGTGTGTACTTGTATACTGCCCTCCCAAGGTTCCTGCTGTTTTTCTGTCTGAACTGTCTGAGCTCCTCACGCCTGTCTGCGCAACATCTCCATCCACACTTCTGCTTGGTGACTACAACATCCATGTTCACACTAGCGGCTGCAAATTCGCTTCGGAGTTTCTGTCACTGCTGGATTGCTTCAACTTTGTCTTCAATGTTCCTGCCTCCCTGCCCAGGCAGCACCCTAGACGGACCATCATGTTCAGGAACATTAAGACTGTGAGCACAGAAGCTTTATCTAGCCTGATTAGCCTGAACTACTGGACTACTGACTCCTCCATATCCGCACCTGATGACATGCTCGCCAGCTACAATGCAGCATTATCCCTCAGCCTGGACTCTCTGGCCCCCCTTAAAATCCGGACTGTTTCATTCACCCGTCCCGCCCCCTGGCCAGGACCCAGTATTATTCCACTTTGATTGGGTCTCAACGAAATCATTCCAGAGTTCTCTACTATCGACAGACTACTCTTCCCCCGTACTGCCCCCCCACCCTTCTGCTGGCTCTGACCTCTGTTCCAAGTTCCATGACTTTTTTCGGGCCAAGGTTGACTGCATCCACCAGCAGCTTCAGGTTCCACCCTCCACCCCTCTAGGGTGTCTACCTCAGGATGTCGCTTCCCCTGCCACGTGTCCCTTCTTCTCTTCTTTCACCCCAGTTGATGCTACTCAGATAACTGAGTTAGTCACCAAGGCCAAAGCCTCCACCTGCTCCCTTGACCCCATGCCCACTGCCAAGGCCTGCCTATCTTCTGTCTGCCCTTCCATTGTGAACATTGTAAATGCATCCATTCTATCTGGTTCTGGACCCATCAGTCTTAAAACTGCCTCTGTTACTCCCGTCCTTAAGAAGGTGGGTTTGGACCCTGCGGACCTCAGCAACTATCGACCAATCTCCAACCTGCCTTTTATCAGCAAGATCCTTGAAAAAGCGGTTGCTGCCCAGCTCCATCGACATCTGTCCGATAATGACCTGTATGAAACCTTTCAATCAGCCTACAGGGTCCACCACAGCACAGAGACCCTTGTCAAGATCACAAATGACCTTCTGATTGCTGCTGATTCTGGTTGCATCAGCATCCTGGTTCTGCTGGACCTGACGGCCACTTTCGATACGGTTTCCCACTCAATCCTGCTCAACTGCCTTTCTACTCTCCTGGGACTCACCGGTACTGCTCTGTCCTGGTTCACTTCCTACTTATCCAACAGAAAACAGTTTGTCACCTTTAATGGATCCAGCTCCCACCCTGCCCCGGTTAACCACGGTGTGCCACAAGGTTCCGTACTTGGTCCCCTCATCTTTACCATCTACATGCTCCCGCTCGGCCAGATCATCCGCTGCCACGGTTTGAATTTCCATTGCTACGCTGACGATACCCAACTCTATCTCAGCACATCACCTTCCACCCAGCTCCCTCCACAATCCCTCATCAACTGCCTGCATGACATAAAAGTCTGGATGACCGCCAACCTGCTCAAACAGTCAGAAAACCGAACTCGTGGTTGTCGCTCCCAAGACTCTGCTCCGCAAAGTAGGAGATCTTGTCCTCCTGGTTGATGACTCCTGCATCTCGCTGTCCTTGGAGGTTCACAATCTGGGTATTATATTGGACACCACACTCTCATATGACACACACATTAAATCTGTCACCAAATCCGCCTTCTTCCACCTAAGGAACATTTCCAGACTCCGTCCTTCACTCACTGACTAAGTTGTTGAGACTCTCATACATGCATTCATCACCTCACATCTGGACTACTGTAATGCCATCTTGTTTGGGTCCCCAATAAAATGATGGACAGGCTCCAACATATCCAAAACTCAGCTGCCAGGGTTCTCACTGGAACCAAACCCTGGCAGCACATCAACCCATTCCCCGCACCAGAAGGCAAACCTTTGGGAGCAGGGCCTTCAGTGTGGTAGCTCCTACACTGTGGAACCCGCTCCCTCCTAACATTCGCCAAGCACCAACTCTGGACAATTTTAAATGATTGTTGAAAAGGCACTTTTTCCTGCAGGCTTTTGCCGGCTAAATGTGTTTCTTGTCTGTGTTTCTTGTTATTGTGAAGCGACCTTGGGTTTTATGAAAGGCGCTATACAAAATAAAGTTATTATTATTATTATTATTATTATTATTATTATTATTATTATTATTATTAGAAGTTATACTCCTTGAAAGATCTTGTATTTCTCACCATGATAAGTCTGATAGTGATGCTGAACGTTATATTCCTTGAGCTCTGAAAGATGCTGTGAACACACCAAGCACACTGGCCTCCCATTTATCTCTTAGAAATATTAACTGGAATAGTGACACAATTTCCACTTTTCTCCTCTTCGACAAAGATATTTTCCACCACCAGCAGCTCCTGCATGGACAGTAGTCTGCTAAGCTTGACAGTGTTGTGTCACGTAGACCGCACGGCAAGCAAGGGGGCTAATAAGACCTACGATGCTATTAAGCAATCCCTGTGCATTTTATTGAAAAATTGGAATTACTTTTCTGCAATTTACATACTTTGCAAAGTTGGGCCAGTGGGCCAAACTCTTTGGCAGGCTAGCTCTGGCCTGTTCTGGCCCGTGGACCGTATATTTGACACCCCTAGACTATATAATTTAAATTAATTTATTTCTAAAAGGGAACACAGTCTTCTACGGAATTAATTTCCATTTCTATTCATTCATCCATTTATCAATCTTTTTCGACATTTTTTGTTGTCATCCACACAAAATCACTAATTTTCTCGACTTTGGAGCGTGTGCAGAAAAAGCTGTGGAACATGAATTCCCTGCTTGACTTGACATAAATGCGGTGGGAGTGGTCTCATTCTCCTGTCATGAAGGCCTATAAAGCAGCAGCCTCGAGTTACTAACTGCAGCAGTCTGCAACACAACGTGACACTGCATGATAGCAATATAATTGTGTCATGTAAAGAAATGTGTATAGTGAGAATACAGACTAACTTCATGGTGAGTTCATGCTGCTTTTGAATCTATTTAATGTAGATGATAAGTGATGCATTGTTGTCAGTGAGAAGCTCGGCAAAATATGAAAACAATGCAATTTTAATTTTGTGTCACACAATGAGAAGCACCATTTGTAATAAATGGGAAATTATTGTTGGTTTTTCCGCCTAAAACAAGAATGATGGTAAATTCAACTTTATATTATTTCATTCTCAGCACGTATGTACACGTTGGAACTTTGAGATACTTGTATTTCATGTTAACTGTGATGTTGTACCTTGTTATTGTTATTTCCAACACATCTCTCATTGTGGTTATCTGTATGAACAGAAGCTTACATGAACCTATGTACCTTTTCCTGTGCAGCCTGTTTGTAAATGAACTGTATGGTAGTACAGGGTTGTTTCCATTCCTTCTGCTTCAGATCCTCTCTGACATTCACACTGTTTCTGCTCCTTTTTGCTTCCTGCAGATCTTCTGTTTGTACTCTTATGCACATGTAGAATTTTGTAATTTAGCCATCATGTCTTATGACAGATATCTTGCTATCTGTTTTCCTCTGCAATATAACACACATATGACGTCTAACAAGGCAGTTATCTTTATTATTTTAATATGGTTGTATTCATTCGTGAAATTTCTCATTACTTTATCCTTAAACATCCGTTTGACATTGTGTGGAAATGTCATAAACAGTTTGTATTGTCATAACTATCTAGTTGCTAAGTTGGCTTGTTCTGATTCCAAAGTGAATGACATTTATGGACTTTTTGGTGTTGTTCTTACCATCATAGTCCCTCTGCTTCCAATCCTTTTCTCTTACATGAAAATTCTTAAAATTTGTTTTTCTGGTTCCAAACAGACCAGACAGAAAGCCGTCAGTACCTGCACACCTCACCTTGTTTCCCTGCTTAACTTTACTTTTGGGTGTTTGTTTGAAATACTCCAGAGTAGATTTGACATGAGCGGTGTATCCAGTGAGTTTAGAATCATTCTGTCTCTGTATTTCCTGATAATGCAACCACTTTTGAATCCTATCATGTATGGACTGCAAATGTCCAAAATACGAAATACATGTAAACAACTGTTCTGTGATAAAATGTTGTCCGGTCACAGAAATACTATGTAAGCATGTTAACAGAAGTATCGTTAAATATTATACAATATCTTGTATGGTACAATTTTCAGTCAATAAAAAAGACATGAAATATCAGCAATTGTCTCACTTTCACTAATTAGTGTGGGATGTAGTGAAGTGAAAAATTGTTTTAGTAATGAAAACAGGAACAGCATTACAAAAGAAACATGAACTCTTTGATTACATTTTTGCACCAGTACCACACGCCAGCCATTTATATTGTTACATTAATAACATCAATATAAAAAATGCTGCAACAGTTTTTTCTTTAAAAAATAAGTTTTTCTCCAAAATGAAGGATCGTGTTCTTTGACATAAAAGCTTCCACCCGTCATGAAACCCACCAAAGTCTCAATTAACTGCATCAATTAATGTGATTACAGTGAATTCAAGAGCACATATAGCAATTACAGCAAATACATTAAGAAACAAATTAAATAAATGAACAAATAAACAAACAGTTTTATGAAGAAGTGATAATAACAAACATTTACAACAAGACTTTGTAAAATCTATTTCTCAGTTAGTACAGAAACTTACCAAAGCTTACAGTAATAAACCAGTCAAAGCTAAATTATTCACAAATTACAACATGATACCAATGAATGGTGCTGTGTGTGTTTGCAGTGGTAAACAAAGACCCTGATGTGGTTACTCCTCTATTCAGTTTTTCGTAGAGTACAAGCCTGTAAATGTAACAGAGGAAGAGCTTTTATCGTTATCATAGAGAAGAGAATCTGATGCTGTGGCCTTCAGTCACCACATCTCAACACAACTGAACACCTATGTGTTAGACAGAGACATCAACAGCACCAAAACCACACAGGGAAATATATTTTGGAAGATTGGTGTTCCCCTCCCTGAGCTGCTACAGGGCATAAAGCCCCCAACAACTGAGCTCCTGGGGTCATTGGGACACGCAAACCCATGGCAAACAGGTCCGGAGGCACCAACAGTGAGAATTGGAAGGGTGTGATTGGGAGGAACGGCCCCCCAATCTGAACCCGAGCGGTGTTCTGTTATTGGACGTCTGTGCTTGTCACAGGTTGTCCATAACGAACAACATGTTCAAGCATAAGGGGGTCCATATGTGCACTTGGCACCAGGACACCCTAGGCCGCAGTTCCATGATTGACTTTGTAGTCGTGTTGTCGGACTTGCGGCCGCATGTCTTGGACACTCGGGTGAAGAGAGGGGCAGAGCTGTCAACTGATCACCACCTGGTGTTGAGTTGGCTCCGATGGTGGGGGAGGATGCTGGTCAGACCTGGCAGACCCAAACGTATTGTGAGGGTCTGCTGGGAACGTCTGGCAGAGTCTCCTGTCAGAGAGAGTTTCAGCTCCCACCTCCGGGAGAGCTTCGACCACGTACCGGGGGAGGCGGGGGACATTGAGTCAGAGTGGGCCATGTTCCGTGCCTCCATTGTTAAGGCGGCCGACCGGAGTTGTGGCCGTAAGGTGGTCGGTGCCTGTCGGGGCGGCAATACCCGAACCCACTGGTGGACACCGGTGGTGAGGGATGCCGTCAAGCTGAAGAAGGAGTCCTATAGGACCTTATTGGCCTGTGGAACTCCGGAGGCAGCAGGCAGGTACCGACAGGCCAAGCGGAGTGCAGCTGCGGCGATCGCTGAGACAAAAACCCAGACATGAGAGGAGTTCGGTGAGGCCATGGAAAACGACTTCCAGACGGATTCGAAGAGATTCTGGACCACCATCCGGCGTCTCAGGAGGGGGAAGCAGTGCGCCATCAACACTGTGTACGGTGGGGACGGTGCACTGCTGACCTCAACTCGGGACGTTGTGGATCGGTGGAAGGAATACTTCGAAGACCTCCTCAATCCCACCGACACGCCTTCCGGTAAGAGGGCCTGGGGACTCGGGTGTGGGCTCTCCTATCTCTAGGGCTGAGGTCGCCGAGGTGGTCAAAAAGCTCCTCGGTGGCAGGGCCCAGGGGGTGGATGAACCCCAAGTTCCTCAAGGCCCTGGATGTTGTGGGTCTGTCATGGTTGACATGACTCTGCAGCATCACATGGACATCGGGGGCAGTGCCTCTGGATTGGCAGATTCAGGAGGAGCAATGTGGTTTTCGTTCTGGTCATGGAACTGTGGACCAGCTTTACACCCTCTGCAGGATCCTTGAGGATGCATGGGAGTTTGCCCAACCAGTCCACATGTGTTTTGAGGACTTGGAGAAGGCATTCCTGCAGGAGTCCTGTGGGGGGTTCTCCAGGAATACGGGGTATCGGACCCCCTGATACGGCTCGTCCGTTCCCTGTATGACTGGTGTCAGAACTTGGTCCAAATTTCCGGCAATAAGTCGGACTTGTTTCCAGTGGGGGTTGGACTCCGCCAGGGCTGCCTTTTGTCACCAATCCTGTTCATAATCTTTATGGACAGGATTTCTAGGTGCAGTCAGGGCGTTGAGGGGGTTCGGTTTGGTGACCTTAGGATTGGGTCACTGCTTTTTGCGGATGATGCGGTCCTGTTGGCTTCATCAGACCGTGACCTCCAACTCTCACTGGATCGGTTTGCTGCCGAGTGTGAAGCGGCCGGGATGAGAATCAGCACCTCCAAATCCGAGTCCATGGTCCTCAGCCGGAAAAGGGTGGAGTGCACTCTCCGGGTCGGGGATGAGATCCTGCCCCAAGTGGAGGAGTTCAAGTACCTCAGGGTCTTGTTCACAGTGAGGGAAGGATGGAGCGTGAGATCGACAGGCGGATCGGTGCGGCGTCTGCAGTAATGCGGACTCTGCACAGATCCATCGTGGTGAAGAGAGAGCTGAGCCGAAAGCCAAAGCTCTCAATTTACTAGTCAATCGTCGTTACTACCTTCACCTATGGTCATGAGCTTTGGGTAGTGACCGAAAGAACAAGATGGCGGGTACAAGCGGCCGAAATGAACTTCCTCTGTAGGCTGGCTGGACTCTCCCTTAGAGATAGGGTGAGAAGTTTGGTCATCTGGGAGGAGCTTGGAGTAGACCCGCTGCTCCTCCACATTGAGAGGAGCCAGATGAGGAGGCTAGGGCATCTAGTCAGGATGCCTCCCGGACGCCTCCCTGGTGAGGTGTTCAGGGCCTGTCCCACCGGTAGGAGACCCGGGACACGCTGGAGAGACTATGTCTCTCGGCTGGCCTGGGAACGCCTCGGGATCCCCCGGGAAGAGCTGGACGAAATGGCTGGGGAGAGGGAAGTCTGGGCTTCCCTGCTTAGGCTGCTGCCCCCGCGACCCGACCCCGGATAAGCGGAAGAAGACAGATGGACGGAGATTTGTGTTCATCCCTCCAGTAGAGCCCACAGACTGTAGAATCAATAACAAGGAGCACAAAAGCTGTTCTGATGGTCCAACACATTACTAACACACTTTATGTCGGTCACCTTTCTGGGAAAATGTGAAATTCTGGCATTGTGTCCCAGCCCCTTTCTAAATATCTAATGGACTATTAAATCAAATTGCAGTATTGGGCCACGCATGCTTTGGGGACTGTTGAGCTTGAACACAGTCCATGCAGACTTCTTGTCCCTAACTGGATGAGGCCATGGTTTAACTTATAAGATAAGTTACATTGGTACATTCAATTCATATTCACTAATAAAAATAGGTTGCATTTCAACAAAGTCAGTAAAGCCAGTTTACCTTTTTTAATTGAGCCGTCTTCTTAAAATTACAACCTGGGTATGCTTCAAAAGTTTGTCATGACATCAGTTAGTAATCAGTGTCCATCAGTGATTCCCGTGATAATGACGTCATGATGCTGCTGTGGGCAGGTTCTCTTTAAAAAGTTTTAAAGAAGCAGATCAGAGTGTCAGCTCAGTTAGAAGGGACTCAGTCTGAGTGACATGCTGTCATAAACTGAGCTGTTCAGGTAAGCATCACATTGACTTTAGCAGAAGCAAATGTGTTTGTCATAACTGGTCCTTGAAACAAATATCTAAAGAAAAAAACTGATAATTGACTTTTCAGCTGTGTGTTAGTTTAGAGCAATGAAATATTTCATGGGAATGTAAAATGAATGGTATATTTATTTCATTTGGCAAACACTGTTATGATTGCTCTACAAGCCAAGCGGAGAATCATGATAAACTCAACTCAGATTTCATTCTTCACATTCAATGCCTACGTTGACACTGGCCACTTAAAATATTTATTTTTTGTTATTGTCATGTCCATGTATATTTTGATTATTTGTTCCAATGTGTTTCTCATTGTGGTTATCTGTATGAACAGAAGCTTACATGAACCTATGTACCTTTTCCTGTGCAGCCTGTTTGTAAATGAACTGTATGGTAGTACAGGGTTGTTTCCATTCCTTCTGCTTCAGATCCTCTCTGACATTCACACTGTTCCTAAAGCTTTTTGCTTCCTGCAGATCTTCAGTATTTATACTTATGCAAATGTGCAGTTCTGTAACTTAATGGTCATGTCTTATGACAGATATCTTGCTATCTGTTATCCTCTGCAATATAACACACGTATGACTCCTAAATCTGTTTTTACACTTGTTGCTATAACATGGATATTCCCATTTGTGGAAGTTGCTGTCATGTTATCTTTGAGTGCTACTTTACAGCTGTGTGGAAACATTATTAACAAAGTTTACTGTGACAACTACTCTATAGTCAAACTGGCCTGTTTTGACACCAGTGTCAATAACATTTATGGACTTATTTACACTGTTTTCATCATTATTGGTGCTGTAATTTTAATTCTTTACACTTACATAAGGATCCTTAGAGTTTGTTTTTCTGGTTGTAAAGAAAGCCGACAGAAAGCTTTCAGCACCTGCACACCTCACCTTGCTTCCCTGCTCAACTTCTCTTTTGGTGGTTTCTTTGAAATAGTGCTGAGCAGATTTAATATGAGCAGTGTACCCAACGTGTTACGTGTGTTCTTATCAATATACTTCCTCATTTGTCAGCCGCTCTTCAACCCTGTACTGTATGGACTGAAAATGTCTAAAATACGTATAGTATGTAAAAAGCTTCTCATGAGGGAAATGTAAGTTGCTAATGTTAAAAGCCGTCTGATGTAGTTTTTAGTCTCTATAACATGAACATTGTGAAAATATGGATTCTTTGACAAAAAGCGTGAAAATGATGTTTATCATATGTAAACAAGAACATTGACTGAAAATACATTTCTAAAGCAAGCCTCTGTCACAAAGTACATTTATTACATTTCCTCTCAGTGAATGTCTCTTAAAGCACATTCAACTGTGGACGTCTCTAATCTTTCTCTAGAAAATAAAACTCTTTCCTAAGTAATGCTGCCTAATTTCTTCCTTAATTTCTTTAATGATTTTAAAGCTAATTTATTATTTTATGCTGCAATCATGTTATTTATGTCTTTCTATTTTTCTGTACTTTGTTTTTATTATGGGGGGGGGGGACTTCTGCATATCTTATCTCATCTCATCTTAAATGTGATTATGCTAAATTAGCAGTGTTTGCTAAGTTCAGTGTCCATGAGGAAGACAACAGCTCCATCCAGGAACAATCTATTTGTGTCTTTCTGGTGGCTCTGTCATTGAACATGATTCTGTAACATAGAACAGGAAATCTAGAGTCCCTGCTGCCAGCCCATGAAGCATTGGAACCAAGCTCCATGAGCTAAAATGGTTCATATTAGATATAATAGAAGGCTCTTCCACATGACAATCTGTCCTTAAACAAGATACTTAATTTTCCTCAATCTGTCTATATCTTTATAGTACATCTTATAGTATATCTTTATAGTAACAGTGAACCTCCTTCCTGTTTCTTTTTCCCTCTGACCTTTATTTAATTTTACTAACAGTCAAAATCTTCAATTCATATCAAAACATCTAAAGCAACACTTTGGAAAATTTTTGCACTAACTGAGTTTATCCTCAGAGGCTGCCGGTGTTTGGGAGCGTCAGGTCAAAGGTCATTTCATCATGTCAACATGTTTGTCACAGTTTCCACTAATAACAGTCAGAGCTGTGGACCAGTGAGACCAATCAGCCTGAGCAGACCCAGCACTGGTTTTACTGGTCCACAGAGGGCTGAGGACCATAATGACCTCCCATAAGACTCCTCAGCATGGACACACACTGAAGCTCGTCAACAGTTGGACTCATTACATTTGATTTTTGACATTTTTGACAACATTATGAAGTTCATTTTAACATTATGGTTTTAACAACTGCTTATAAACTTCTGGATACTTTAATCTATGATGATGCATTGTATTTTATCAGTTGACATATATGATATCATACGATGGAATTATTCTAATAAACTATCAGTACCTAACTTCAGTACATTTGGTTACTTTTCATTGGTTAGTTTAGTGAGAAGTTCAGAATTAATACATTAAGTACATTAACTTGAGTATTGTATTCATTTGCAGCTATGATGCACTAGTTTATGCAATTATACTGATCTTTGTTTTTTTTTCTTTTTTTCTATCCCTTTTTATTTGGAGTGACATATAGTAGTAACTGAGTGTGTGAAATAAGGCATGATTGTACAACGGTATATCAAAAATCCTCTTAACCAACCATCAAACCCACCCAATCCAGGTCACAACTAGCCAGGGACAAACGACACATACATGCACACAAACACAACTAAAAAAAGATGGGATAGAGAAAGAAAGAAAAAAAGGGGATTGAGTTGAGGGGCAAACCGCAGCTGTAGGACAGGCATGTAGGGATAGTTAAGGGAGTTGACAAATTCCAGGAAAGGGTTCCATGTATCCTGGAATTTCTTGGTAGAGCCAGTGAGTGAAACTTTTAGATTGTAAAGAACTTCTTTGACCCAAAGGTCATGTTATGATTGATGGGTGAGGTTTCAGATATATAGCGCAGAGCAATGTGAACCCCCAATAGTCTGGGCTGATCAGACTATCCAGGCCCACTACAGTATGACAAGGCGCTCCAGCTGGCCTTCCACATCCTGCTTATATTGTGCTGCATTCCCACCAGAACAGGGTCAGCACACAATCTGGGGGAACCACATCTTCCTGATTATGTGGTCCCCATCTGTTTTCCTTGAAACAGAGATAAATAAAACATATATAACATATGCACCCATATGTATGTTTTATATATTGTATGCCCAGTATTGTCACATAGATTTTTTTCTCTTCTATTAGTTAAGGATTGCTGTTTATGTTTGATTAGCTGGTGGAGCATTCAGCCCTCCGTTGAGTCTTTTAAAGGTTGTTTTGTTCTTCATTCAAAAGGTGCAGTATCTACCTCATACTCATCACAATCATACTTCGCACCCCACATCAGCTGGAGGCAGCATATCCCTAAAAGGTTGGGGCGTCCGTTCCGTTATTTAATATCATACTACTACATACTACCCGTCCTCTATTAACTGGCAAATTACTTAACTAGGACTTTGACTTAGTATAATAGTAATATCATTTCATTGCCATGCTACAGTGACTCACTATTGCCTCCTGAGGTACAAAGTGGTATTAGGAGACAGGACAGGCCAGGGCCAGCTGATATCTCTGCAACACAATACATAGATGTCTTTTAACATTATGTTAAAACTTATTTCTTCACATTCTGTTGATCATTTGTTAGATTTCAGATGATTTAACCTAAAATTCATACATAATTCTCACCTATTGCACCTTTAAACTGACAATCAAAAAGTGTCACTCAATGATCTGGCCTTCATATTAAGGTGGGGCTGACCAGTTGGGTTCATCTGTTATGAAAACTATAAAACGCACCAGATGTTACTGCAGCCAAAACAAAGTGACCAAAGGTGGTCTGCTCCGTAACAAATGTTTAACTTAGTGAAGGCAGGTAGATGGTAAGTTCAACATGCTTGTGTTCAGCTTAATATATTAACACTTGATTTGCTTTTGGGAAAATAAGTAGAAGCAAACTCAATGTTTTGTTTCTTTGACACAAATTATGGTGAATTCAACTTTATCTTATTTCATTTTTGGAACTTATCTGCATGTTGGAGATTTTAAATATTTCTATTTCATGTTAACTGTGATGACGTACATTGTAATTGTTATTTTCAATACATCTCTCATTGTGGTTATCTGTATGACCAGAAGCTTACATGAACCTATGTACCTTTTCCTGTGCAGCCTGTTTGTAAATGAACTGTATGGTAGTACAGGGTTGTTTCCATTCCTTCTGCTTCAGATCCTCTCTGACATTCACACTGTTTCTAAAGCTTTTTGCTTCCTGCAGATCTTCTGTTTGTTCACTTATGTAAATATACAATTTTGTAATTTAGCCATCATGTCTTATGACAGATATCTTGCTATCTGTTTTCCTCTGCAATATAACACACGGATGACGTCTAAGAAAGCAGTTATCTTTATTATTTTAATATGGTTGTACTCATTCGTGAAATTTCTCATTACTTTATCCTTAAACATCCGTTTGTCTCTTTGTGGAAACGTCATAAACAGTTTGTATTGTCATAACTATCTAGTTGCTAAGTTGGCTTGTTCTGATTCCAAAGTAAATAACATTTATGGACTTTTTGGTGTTGTTCTTACCGTCATAGTCCCTCTGCTTCCAATCCTTTTCTCTTACATGAAAATTCTTAAAATTTGTTTTTCTGGTTCCAAACAGACCAGACAGAAAGCTGTCAGTACCTGCACACCTCACCTTGTTTCCCTGCTTAACTTTACTTTTGGGTGTTTGTTTGAAATACTCCAGAGTAGATTTGATATGAGCGGTGTATCCAGTGAGTTTAGAATCATTCTGTCTCTGTATTTCCTGATAATGCAACCACTTTTGAATCCTATCATGTATGGACTGCAAATGTCCAAAATACGAAATACATGTAAACAACTGTTCTGTGATAAAATGTTGTCCGGTCACAGAAATACTATGTAATCATGTTAACAGGGTCAGGAAATCAATCTCGAGCAATTGAAACATTTTGTGTTGAAACACTTTGTGATTTGGAAAGAAGTGTCCCGCTGCCAATCAATAATGTGGATTGTGATGTATTGAAATATTGTTCCATATGAATTTAAAGAAAATTATATAGATAAGATTTAGAGGGAAATGGTAACTTTGACCTTTTGAAATTGCATAATATGTCTTGAATATATCTATAATGATGATATAATTAGAATATGTTAACTACACCATTTCACTAATTTATCTTTGTGATTATCATTTTAAAAAACTTGTCAAGATGCATTCAAAAAAAACAAAAAGCAACTGTACGTCAATCTGCCTTTGTGATATTGAGCCATTTCAGCCAATTTTATCTATCATGTCACTCCACACAAATTGGGCTTGAAAAAGAATTTGCTGTCTCAGCTGGTTTTATTTCTAAGATCATTAATTTTCACTTTCTCTGCAGCATGTTGAGTCTGTACAATAATGTCCATACAATACTTATTTCAGCGTATTCATATCCTGTTTACAGAAACAGTAACAACACCGACATATAATATTGTATGTTGAAGTTTTTACATGTGTGTATGTATTTTTCACCCACTTGTTGTTCTTGTGCATCTTTCTGAAGATTGTTGTGTGTATTAACATTAAGAGCCACTTGAAACCAGAGTCAGATTCCTTCTACGTGTAAACATACTTGGCCAATAAAGCTTTTTCTTATTTAATCTACTGTCATTTATATCAATTGATATCTAATAAACTGGAGTTTATGCTGTATATAGATAAACACAGACCTTAAGAAACACTTGTGGAGTGATGCTGTTTTGTTGGTATTTCAAACCCACTGTTTCACAAAGTATATGCATAACAGATGTGGTCAGTCCGAATCATATTTAACTCCCAGTGCGCTATAGAGGCTCACAATCAGTTCCCAAATTGAGCCAGAGCTTTCCAAAAATGAAGGAAAACCCCAGAAATGTCAGATATCCCAGGGGGAAAATTCAGGCAAACAGTTACAGGTGGGAAATTGGCAATCAGCAGAAAAAACAAACACAACAATTGGTTTATAATTCAAACCCAATAACAGAAAACTGTATTGAACAGCAGTTGTATTTTACAACCAATGTTAAGTGACGTTGGCTGAAATGTAAAACCTCCTATCTGCAGGATTTTCTGATTGGCGGATTTCACTTTGGATGATGAGAACAGGGAAGGATGCTCATATTCAGTCTATCTGCAAGATAAGTTCATTTTTCAGATAGGAGGTTTTGTGTTTCAGCCATTGGTGAGCTGTTACAACCACAATTATAACTAACAGGGCAACACATAAAGAGATAACACCATGCCTGAGAACAAGTTTGCAAAAAAAGTTGTATTTTCAAATAATTCCAAAATGAACCCAAACTATAGGAGTCAGAAGACCTAACCAAATAAGACAAAAGATGGGGAAAGGCTGTGCCTGTCCAGCAATGGGCCATAGGAATATATGCTATGTATGCTAAGCTGGTCCAACCAACAATCAGGCAGCTCATCAGGAGCACCTGAAAATTAAAGAGGAAAACAAAAAGTAAGGGGAGTGCGTAACACCTCCACCCTAAGTTCACCTACAACGGTATGTCAAAAATCCTCTTAAGCAACCATCAAACCCATCCAATCCAGGTCACAACTAGCCAGGGACAAACGACAAATACATGCACACAAACACAACTAAAAAAGGACGGGATGGAGAAAGAAAGAACTAAAAGGGGATTGAGTTGAGGGGCAAACCGCAGCTGTAGGACAGGCATGTAGGAATAGGAACTTAGTCCAGAGACAAGTTAGGGGAGTTGACAAATTCCAGGAAAGGGTTCCATGTATCTTGGAATTTCTTGGTAGAGCCAGTGAGTGAAACCTTTAGATTGTAAAGAACTTCTTTGACCCAATGGTCATGTTATGATTGACGGGTGAGGTTTCAGATATATAGCACAGGGCAATGTGAACCCCCAATAGTCTGGGCTGATCAGACTATCCAGGCCTACTACAGTATGACAAAGCGCCAGAGCTGGCCATCCACATCCTGCTTATATTGTGCTGCATTCCCACCAGAACAGGGTCAGCACACAATCTGGGGGAACCGCATCTTCCTGATGATGTGGTCCCCATCTGTTTTCCCTGAAACAGAGATAAATAAAATATATATAACATATGCACCCATATGTATGTTTTATATACTGTATGCCCAGTATTGTCACATAGATTTTTTCTTTTCTATTAGTTAAGGATTGCTGTTTATGTTTGATTAGCTGGTGGAGCATTCAGCCCTCAGTTGAGTCTTTTAAAGGTTTGTTCTTCATTCAAAAGGTGCAGTATCTGTTGTGGCTCCCCAGCAGCCAGCAGCCAGGCAGCCCAGCACAGGTGCTGGTAATTCCAATCAGCCCAGCTGCTCCTCATCAACATCAGGACTGCCGGAGTATAAAAGGAGGCTGAGAAGGGGAGCCCGTCGCTTGAACGTTGACTACTGTGGTCAGTCTAGACTGCTGTGTCTCATAGCCTTGTATATATCTTGTGAATGCTCGTTTTCACTGCTTTATCCAGTTTTCCCTGTTTAATCCTGTTCTTCTGTGTTCCAGGCTCCCTTCGTAATCCCAGTGTCTCCTCGCTCTTCCGAAGCTCCCCTCAACCGCCTCCTGGATCCTCTTCCCTCACACCTCTCCCTGGAAACTTCCCCCTTACCTCCTCGGTCAGCGCCCCCTCATTTTCAGAGTAAATAAACACTTCTGGACTAAAGAACTTTGTTCTGTGTCTCTGTCTCTGGGGTATCTGGCACATTTGGCTACGCCACTGTCTGAGCATAACAGAACGTTCAAGCCAAGATGAGCCAAGCCGGGTCCCCAGGGGCAGGGAATCAGACACCAGAAGATCTGAGAGGTATGATTGCCAAACAGGCCTATGACCTTGCCGAGCTGCAGAAGGAGTTGAAGCAGGCTTTTCCCACTGTTCAATCTCAGATTGCTGCACTCGAAGTTTCATCTCAGTCCACAGTAGGAATTGTGGCAACTCTGGCCAACCATGTTAGCACCATCTCCGGAGCCTTGGCCAACATTCAGGAGACCCTGGATACCCTTTCAGCCCGGACCTCAGTTTCCGGAGTTGCGGCTTCCGTTGCAGACACCAGCCCCAGCTCTCCCAGCGTGGCATCTGGCTCCATGGTCTCTCCAGCCCCCCTGCACTCCCAATCCGAGCCCAACATCGTCAGTCCTAGACCGTACGATGGTGACTTTAACCGCTGTCGGGGTTTCCTTGCTCAATGTGAGTTACTTTTTACTCATCAGCCCTCCAGATATTCTTCAGATGGGTCTAAGATAGCTTTGGTCATGTCCCTTCTGGTCGACGAGGCCCTCAGCTGGGCCATAGCCGCAGTTGAGGGCAACCCTGCTCTTATTAATGATTTTTCTCTGTTCAAGAGGGAGTTCCAGGCGGTGTTCAATCACCCTGTAGATGGAAAAGATGCCGCCAGTCGTCTGTTGGTAATCCGCCAGGGGTCACGCACTGTAGCTCAGTACACCTTGGAGTTCCGGATCCTGGCAGCAGAGAGCCGATGGGACGCCAATGCCCTTCTGTGTGTCTATCGCAAGGGGTTGAGTGATGCGATCAAGGATCTAATTGTCCGTGACAGCCCTGAAGCTCTCAACGATTTAATATCCCTGGCCCTCCAGATGGACGCCCGACTCCAGGAGCGTCGTGCAGACCAAGCTTATCGCAATTCTCCTCGCCAACCCCCCAGCCGCCCAGCTATGGAAACCCCGGCCATGTTCTCTGCCATCCGAGCTCAGCCCCCTCCTACTCCTGTGCATTCCCTGTTTCCTCCTACACCTGGCACAGGGGAGCCCATGGAGATTGGCCGGTCTCGCCTCACTCCAGGGGAGAGAGAGCTGAGAATGAACAACCAGCTGTGCCTTTACTGTGGCGATTCAGGTCACTTCATCCGTGCTTGCCCCACTCGCCCAAAAGATCCTGCTCGCCGGTAGGGGCTGTACGGGTGAGCAAGACAGATTTTCCCCAGCCCAAAAAGAAGAGACCCAATCGCCTTTTCCCTGTCACACTCACCTGGGGCTCTGAGACACTGTCTGTCAGCGCCCTCATAGACTCTGGTGCTGATGAGTGCCTCATGGATGTTTCCTTCGCCTGCCAAGCTGGTGTCCCCTTAGTTGCCTTGAACCACTCGCTGTCTCCCCTGGCCATCGATGGACATAAGTTGAGTGCCATCTCCTATGCTACCAGACCTCTCAAACTCACCATTTCAGGTAATCACACAGAGTGGATCAGTTTCTATGTTCTTCATGCCCCTAACGCGCCCTTGGTGTTGGGTCAACCTTGGCTGGAAAAACACGACCCCCATATCTCCTGGTCCTCTGGTCGAATCCTGGGATGGAGCGCTGCTTGCCATGCAACCTGCTTATGTTCTGCCCTGTCACTGCCCTGTAGTCCGAAGATGGTGTCTTCTCCCCCAGATCTCACAGGTGTTCCCCATCAGTACCACGATCTTGCTTCAGTGTTTAGTAAGGACAGGGCTCTGTCACTTCCCCCACACCGGCCGTATGATTGCGCCATCAATCTCCTACCTGGGGCCCCTTACCCTAAAGGGCGACTTTACAACCTCTCTTCCCCAGAGAAGGAGGCGATGCGCAACTACATCTCAGAATCTCTACAATCAGGCATTATCAGACCCTCGTCTTCTCCCCTTGCTGCTGGCTTCTTCTTCGTGGGTAAGAAGGATGGCGGCCTGAGACCATGTATTGACTTCCGTGGACTAAACAACATCACTGTGAAGAATAAATACCCTCTTCCCCTTATCAGTTCCACACTCGAGCCACTCACCCATGCCAGAGTATTCACTAAGCTTGACCTCCGCAACGCCTACCACCTAGTCCGGATCAGGGAGGGCGATGAATGGAAGACTGCTTTCAACACCCACCTTGGCCATTTTGAGTACCTGGTTATGCCGTTTGGCCTGTCCAACGCCCCAGCCGTTTTCCAAACCCTTGTGAACGATGTGCCGCGGGACATGCTTAACATCTTTGTGGTGGTGTACCTGGATGACATCCTCATCTTCTCCAGGTCCTTAGAAGAACACCACCAGCATGTCCGCCTGGTTCTTCAGCGGCTGTTGGAGAATCGTCTGTTTATCAAGGCTGAAAAGTGTGTGTTCCACTCAGACTCTGTTACTTACCTGGGCAATGTGGTGGAGAATGGACAAACCCGTGTGGATCCTGCCAAGATCAAGGCGGTGGAGGAATGGCCACGTCCTAATGATCGGACTCAGTTAAGGCGTTTCCTGGGGTTTGCAGGCTTTGTCCGCCGTTTCATCAAGGGTTTCAGCCAGATAGCAGCCCCTCTCAATGCCCTGACTTCTACCTCTCGCCCTTTTTCCTGGACACCTAAAGCAGAAGCAGCGTTCTGTAAGCTCAAGAGCCTGTTTGTCTCAGCTCCAGTGCTTGTTTTCCCTGATCCTAAGAGACAGTTTATTGTGGAGGTAGATGCCTCGGATACGGGCATTGGGGCAGTTCTTTCCCAACGGGCTGAGGTGGATCAGAGAATACATCCCTGCGCTTTTTTTTTCAAGAAGTTATGACCCTGCGGAGAAGAACTACGATGTGGGCAATAAGGAACTTCTGGCGGTCCATGATGCCCTGAAGGAATGGAGACACTGGTTGGAGGGAGCGACGCTGCCGTTCATCGTGTGGTCAGATCACAAGAATCTAACCTACTTACAGACGGCAAAAAGACTCAACTCCAGACAGGCTCGCTGGGCCCTATTCTTCAGCCGGTTTGATTTCACCATCACTTACCGCCCAGGCTCCAAGAACATCAGGGCTGATGCTCTCTCCCGTCAGGTCACAAGGAGAACCTCTGAGGTCCAAGAGGCACCCACTACCATCCTTCCTTCCTCCCGGGTCGTGGGTGCTGTCACCTGGCCTATCGAAGCCATAGTAAGGCAGGCCCAGCAAACAGAGCCTGATCCAGGTAATGGACCTCAAGACAGGCTCTTTGTCCCTGCCTCTGTCCGTCCACAAGTGTTGGAGTGGGGTCACTCCAGCCAGATTGCCTGCCACCCAGGGGTACGTCGGACCACAGAGTTCATCAGCCGCAGATTCTGGTGGTCCTCACTCAACGGAGATGTCAAGGAGTTTGTAGCTGCCTGCACCACCTGTGCCCGGAGTAAGGCTTCGCATCGTCCTCCTGCAGGCCTGCTTCAACCCCTCCCCATCCCCAGTCGGCCATGGTCCCACATTGGTATGGACTTTGTAACAGGGCTTCCTGTATCCCAGGGCTATGACACCATCATGACAGTGGTAGACCGGTTTTCTAAGGCTGTTCACTTTGTTCCACTATCCAAGCTTCCTTCTGCAGCTGAGACTGCAGACCTCCTCGCCCTCCATGTCGTCCGCCTACATGGCATTCCCTCAGACATTGTGTCTGACCGTGGTCCCCAATTTGTCTCCAAGGTGTGGCAGGCCTTCTGCAGAGGAATTGGGGCCACCGCCAGCCTCTCCTCGGGTCATCACCCACAGACCAATGGGCAAACTGAACGTGCTAACCAGGCACTCGAGACAACTCTTCGCTGTGTCACCACCAGCAACCCGTCAACCTGGTCCAGATATCTTCCCTGGGTTGAGTACTCTCTCAACACCATGGAGAGCTCCGCCACTGGTATGTCCCCTTTTCAATGTTCTCTGGGTTACCAACCTCCCCTTTTTCCCCAACAGGCGCTGGAGGTGGCAGTTCCTTCCACCCGGGCCCACCTCCGCCGGTGTAGACGTGTCTGGAAGGCCGCCCGGGCTGCACTTCTTCGTGCCACTGTCCAAGCCCAGCGTGATGCCAACCGGCGGAGGGTGCGTGCTCCTGTATACCAGCCAGGCCAGAAGGTTTGGCTGTTGGCCCGGGACCTGCCCCTCCAGACCTCCCAGACCTCCACCCGCAAGCTGAATCCCCGTTTTGTTGGCCCCTACCCAGTGGACCGTGTCATCAGCCCTGTTGCGGTACGTTTACGCCTCCCTCTGGCTCTCAAGGTTCACCCTGTCTTTCACGTGTCGCAGCTTAAGCCCGTGTCCACCAGCGTCCTGTCTCCCCCTGCGCCTGCTCCTCCGCCCCCACGGATCCTGGCTGATGGTGACCCTGTGTGGACGGTTCGGAAGCTGCTCGCCGTTCGTCGCCGAGGCCGGGGATTCCAGTACTTGGTGGATTGGGAGGGCTACGGGCCCGAAGAACGCTCCTGGGTTCATGCTTCCTACCTGGCTGACCGCTCCTTGTTGGAGGACTTCTACAGGGACAATCCTGGGGCCCCTGGTCGGTCGTCCGGTGCCTCCCCTCAGGGGGGGGGTACTGTTGTGGCTCCCCAGCAGCCAGCAGCCAGGCAGCCCAGCACAGGTGCTGGTAATTCCAATCAGCCCAGCTGCTCCTCATCAACATCAGGACTGCCGGAGTATAAAAGGAGGCTGAGAAGGGGAGCCCGTCGCTTGAACGTTGACTACTGTGGTCAGTCTAGACTGCTGTGTCTCATAGCCTTGTATATATCTTGTGAATGCTCGTTTTCACTGCTTTATCCAGTTTTCCCTGTTTAATCCTGTTCTTCTGTGTTCCAGGCTCCCTTCGTAATCCCAGTGTCTCCTCGCTCTTCCGAAGCTCCCCTCAACCGCCTCCTGGATCCTCTTCCCTCACACCTCTCCCTGGAAACTTCCCCCTTACCTCCTCGGTCAGCGCCCCCTCATTTTCAGAGTAAATAAACACTTCTGGACTAAAGAACTTTGTTCTGTGTCTCTGTCTCTGGGGTATCTGGCACATTTGGCTACGCCACTGTCTGAGCATAACAGTATCTACCTCATACTCATCACAATCATACTTCGCATCCCACATCAGCTGGAGGCAGCATATCCCTAAAAGGTTGGGGCGTCCGTTCCGTTATTTAATACCATACTACTACATATTATCCGTCCTCTATTAACTGGCAAATTACTTAACTAGGACTTTGACTTAGTATAATAGTAATATCATTTCATTGCCATGCTACAGTGACTCACTATTGCCTCCTGAGGTACAAAGTGGTATTAGGAGACAGGCCAGGCCAGGGCCAGCTGATATCTCTGCAACACAATACATAGATGTCTTTTAACATTATGTTAAAACTTATTTCTTCACATTCTGTTGATCATTTGTTAGATTTCAGATGATTTAACCTAAAATTCATACATAATTCTCACCTATTGCACCTTTAAACTGACAATCAAAAAGTGTCACTCAATGATCTGGCCTTCATATTAAGGTGGGGCTGACCAGTTGGGTTCATCTGTTATGAAAACTATAAAACGCACCAGATGTTACTGCAGCCAAAACAAAGTGACCAAAGGTGGTCTGCTCCGTAACAAATGTTTAACTTAGTGAAGGCAGGTAGATGGTAAGTTCAACATGCTTGTGTTCAGCTTAATATAATAACACTTGATTTGCTTTTGGGAAAATAAGTAGAAGCAAACTCAATGTGTTGTTTCTTTGACACAAATTATGGTGAATTCAACTTTATCTTATTTCATTTTTGGAGCTTATCTGCATGTTGGAGATTTGAAATATTTCTATTTCATGTTAACTGTGATGTTCTACCTTGTTACTGTTATTTCCAACACATCTCTCATTGTGGTTATCTGTATGAACAGAAGCTTACATGAACCTATGTACCTTTTCCTGTGCAGCCTGTTTGTAAATGAACTGTATGGTAGTACAGGGTTGTTTCCATTCCTTCTGCTTCAGATCCTCTCTGACATTCACACTGTTTCTAAAGCTTTTTGCTTCCTGCAGATCTTCTGTATTTATACTTATGGCAGTATACAATTTTGTAATTTAGCCGTCATGTCTTATGACAGATATCTTGCTATCTGTTTTCCTCTGCAATACAACACACGGATGACGTCTAACAAGGTGGTTATCTTTATTATTTTAATATGGTTGTACTCATTTGTGAAATTTCTCATTACTTTATCCTTAAACATCCGTTTGACATTGTGTGGAAATGTCATAAACAGTTTGTATTGTCATAACTATCTAGTTGCTAAGTTGGCTTGTTCTGATTCCAAAGTGAATGACATTTATGGACTTTTTGGCATTTTTTTATCGATCACAGTCCCTCTGTTTCTAATCCTTTTCTCTTACATGAAAATTCTTAAAATTTGTTTTTCTGGTTCCAAACAGACCAGACAGAAAGCCGTCAGTACCTGCACACCTCACCTTGTTTCCCTGCTTAACTTTTCTTTTGGGTGTTTGCTTGAAATACTCCAGAGTAGATTTGATATGAGCGGTGTATCCAGTGAGTTTAGAATCATTCTGTCTCTGTATTTCCTGATAATGCAACCACTTTTGAATCCTATCATGTATGGACTGCAAATGTCCAAAATACAAAATACATGTAAACAACTGTTCTGTGATAAAATGTTGTCCGGTCACAGAAATACTATGTAAGCATGTTAACAGGGTCAGGAAATCAATCTCGAGCAATTGAAACATTTTGTGTTGAAACACTTTGTGATTTGGAAAGAAGTGTTGTATGGAACTGCCAATCAATAATGTGGATTGTGATGTATTGAAATATTGTTCCATATGAATTTAAAGAAAATTATACAGATAAGATTTAGAGGGAAATGGTAACTTTGACCTTTTGAAATTGCATAATATGTCTTGAATATATCTATAATGATGATATAATTAGAATATGTTAACTACACCATTTCACTAATTTATCTTTGTGATTATCATTTTAAAAAATTGTCAACATGCATCCAAAAAAAACAAAACTACTGTACGTCAATCTGTCTTTGTGATATTGAGGCATTTCAGCCAATTTTATCTATCATGTCACTCCACACAAATTGGGCTTGAAAACGAATTTGCTGTCTCAGCTGGTTTTATTTCTAAGATCATTAATTTTCACTTTCTCTGCAGCATGTTGAGTCTGTACAATAATGTCCATACAATATTTATTTCAGCACATTCATATCCTGTTTTCAGAAACAGTAACAACAGCCATAAATAATACTGTATGTTGTTGATTCTACATGTTTGTATGTATTTTTCACCCACTTGTTGTTCTTGTGCATCTTTCTGAAGATTGTTGTGTGTATTAACATTAAGAGCCACTTGAAACCAGAGTCAGATTCCTTCTACGTGTAAACATACTTGGCCAATAAAGCTCTTTCTTATTTAATCTACTGTCATTTATATCAATTGATTTCTAATAAACTGGAGTTTATGCTGAATACAGATAAACACAGACCTTCAGACACACTTGTGGAGTGATGCTGTTTTGATGGTATTTCAAACCCACTGTTTCACAAAGTATATGCATACCAGATGTGGTCAGTCCGAGTCATATTTAACTCCCAGTGCGCTATAGAGGCTCACATCAGTTCCCAAATTGAGCCAGAGCTTTCCAAAAAGGAAGGAAAACCCCAGAAAGGTCAGATATCCCAGGGGGAAAATTCAGGCAAACAGTTCCATTGGGAAATTGGCAATCAGCAGAAAAACCAAACACAACCATTGGTTTATAATTCAAACCCAATAACAGAAAACTGTATTGAACAGCAGTTGTGTTTTATATGAGTTAGAGTTCAGTGTAAATTTTCTGCTGATTGGCGGATTTGACTTTGGATGATGAGAACAGGGAAGAATGCTCATATTCAGTCTATCTGCAAGATAAGTTCATTTTTCAGATAGGAGGTTTTGTGTTTCGGCCGTTGGTGAGCTGTTACAACCACAATTATAACTAACAGGGCAACACATAAAGAGATAACACCATGCCTGAGAACAAGTTTGCAAAAAAAGTTGTATTTTCAAATAATTCCAAAATGAACCCAAACTATGGGAGTCAGAAGACCTAACCAAACAGAACAAAAGATGGGGAAAGGCTATGCCAGTCCAGCAATGGGCCATAGGAATATATGCTATGTATGCTAAGCTGGTCCAACCAACAATCAGGCAGCTCATCAGGAGCACCTGAAAATTAAAGAGGAAAACAAAAAGTGAGGGGAGAGCGTAACACCCCCACCCTAAGTTCATGTACAACGGTATGTCAAAAATCCTCTTAAGCCTACCAACCATCAAACCCACCAAATCCAGGTCACAACTAGCCAGGGACAAACGACACATACATGCACACAAATGCAACTAAAAAAGGACGGCATAGAAACAGAAAGAACTAAAAGGGGATTGAGTTGAGGGGCAAACCGCAGCTTTAGGACCGGCATGTAGGGATAGTTAAGGGAGTTGACAAATTCCAGGAAAGGGTTCCATGTATCCTGGAATTTCTTGGTAGAGCCAGTGAGTGAAACTTTTAGATTGTAAAGAACTTCTTTGACCCAATGGTCATGTTATGATTGACGGGTGAGGTTTCAGATATATAGCGCAGAGCAATGTGAACCCCCAATAGTCTGGGCTGATCAGACTATCCAGGCCACTACAGTATCACAAGGCGCTCCAGCTGGCCTTCCATATCCTGCTTATATTGTGCTGCATTTCCACCAGAACAGGGTCAGCACACAATCTGGGGGAACCGCATCTTCCTGATTATGTGGTCCCCATCTGTTTTCCCTGAAACAGAGATAAATAAAACATATATAACATATGCACCCATATGTATGTTTTATATACTGTATGCCCAGTATTGTCAGATAGATTTTTTCTTTTCTATTAGTTAAGGATTGCTGTTTATGTTTGATTAGCTGGTGGAGCATTCAGCGCTCCGTTGAGTCTTTTAAAGGTTTGTTCTTCATTCAAAAGGTGCAGTATCTACCTCATACTCATCACAATCATACTTCGCACCCCACATCAGCTGAAGGCAGCATATCCCTAAAAGGTCAGTTCTGTTATGTAATACCATACTACTGCATACTACCCGTCCTCTATTAACTGGCAAATTACTTAACTAGGACTTTGACTTAGTATAATAGTAATATCATTTCATTGCCATGCTACAGTGACTCACTATTGCCTCCTGAGGTACAAAGTGGTATTAGGAGACAGGCCAGGCCAGGGCCAGCTGATATCTCTGCAACACAATACAAAGATGTCTTTTAACATTGTGTTAAAACTTATTTCTTCACATTCTGTTGATCATTTGTTAGATTTCAGATGATTTAACCTAAAATTCATACATAATTCTCACCTATTGCACCTTTAAACTGACAATCAAAAAGTGTCACTCAATGATCTGGCCTTCATATTAAGGTGGGGCTGACCAGTTGGGTTCATCTGTTATGAAAACTATAAAACGCACCAGATGTTACTGCAGCCAAAACAAAGTGACCAAAGGTGGTCTGCTCCGTAACAAATGTTTAACTTAGTGAAGGCAGGTAGATGGTAAGTTCAACATGCTTGTGTTCAGATTAATATATTAACACTTGATTTGCTTTTGGGAAAATAAGTAGAAGCAAACTCAATGTGTTGTTTCTTTGACATAAGTTATGGTGAATTCAACTTTATCTTATTTCATTTTTGGAACTTATCTGCATGTTGGAGATTTTAAATATTTCTATTTCATGTTAACTGTGATGACGTACATTGTTATTGTTATTTTCAACACATCTCTCATTGTGGTTATCTGTATGACCAGAAGCTTACATGAACCTATGTACCTTTTCCTGTGCAGCCTGTTTGTAAATGAACTGTATGGTAGTACAGGGTTGTTTCCATTCCTTCTGCTTCAGATCCTCTCTGACATTCACACTGTTTCTAAAGCTTTTTGCTTCCTGCAGATCTTCTGTTTGTTCACTTATGTAAATATACAATTTTGTAATTTAGCCATCATGTCTTATGACAGATATCTTGCTATCTGTTTTCCTCTGCAATATAACACACGGATGACGTCTAAGAAGGCAGTTATCTTTATTATTTTAATATGGTTGTACTCATTTGTGAAATTTCTCATTACTTTATCCTTAAACATCCGTTTGACATTGTGTGGAAACGTCATAAACAGTTTGTATTGTCATAACTATCTAGTTGCTAAGTTGGCTTGTTCTGATTCCAAAGTAAATAACATTTATGGACTTTTTGGTGTTGTTCTTACCGTCATAGTCCCTCTGCTTCCAATCCTTTTCTCTTACATGAAAATTCTTAAAATTTGTTTTTCTGGTTCCAAACAGACCAGACAGAAAGCTGTCAGTACCTGCACACCTCACCTTGTTTCCCTGCTTAACTTTACTTTTGGGTGTTTGTTTGAAATACTCCAGAGTAGATTTGATATGAGCGGTGTATCCAGTGAGTTTAGAATCATTCTGTCTCTGTATTTCCTGATAATGCAACCACTTTTGAATCCTATCATGTATGGACTGCAAATGTCCAAAATACGAAATACATGTAAACAACTGTTCTGTGATAAAATGTTGTCCGGTCACAGAAATACTATGTAAGCATGTTAACAGAAGTATCATTAAATATTATACAATATCTTGTATGGTACAATTTTCAGTCAATAAAAAAGACATGAAATATCAGCAATTGTCTCACTTTCACTAATTAGTGTGGGATGTAGTGAAGTGAAAAATTGTTTTAGTAATGAAAACAGGAACAGCATTACAAAAGAAACATGAACTCTTTGATTACATTTTTGCACCAGTACCACACGCCAGCCATTTATATTGTTACATTAATAACATCAATATAAAAAATGAAGGATCGTGTTCTTTGACATAAAAGCTTCCACCCGTCATGAAACCCACCAAAGTCTCAATTAACTGCATCAATTAATGTGATTACAGTGAATTCAAGAGCACATATAGCAATTACAGCAAATACATTAAGAAACAAATTAAATAAATGAACAAATAAACAAACAGTTTTATGAAGAAGTGATAATAACAAACATTTACAACAAGACTTTGTAAAATCTATTTCTCAATTAGTACAGAAACTTACCAAAGCTTACAGTAATAAACCAGTCAAAGCTAAATTATTCACAAATTACAACATGATACCAATGAATGGTGCTTTGTGTGTTTGCAGTGGTAAACAAAGACCCTGATGTGGTTACTCCTCTATTCAGTTTTTCGTAGAGTACAAGCCTGTAAATGTAACAGAGGAAGAGCTTTTATCGTTATCATAGAGAAGAGAATCTGATGCTGTGGCCTTCAGTCACCACATCTCAACACAACTGAACACCTATGTGTTAGACAGAGACATCAACAGCACCAAAACCACACAGGGAAATATATTTTGGAAGATTGGTGTTCCCCTCCCTGAGCTGCTACAGGGCATAAAGCCCCCAACAACTGAGCTCCTGGGGTCATTGGGACACGCAAACCCATGGCAAACAGGTCCGGAGGCACCAACAGTGAGAATTGGAAGGGTGTGATTGGGAGGAACGGCCCCCCAATCTGAACCCGAGCGGTGTTCTGTTATTGGACGTCTGTGCTCGTCACAGGTTGTCCATAACGAACAACATGTTCAAGCATAAGGGGGTCCATATGTGCACTTGGCACCAGGACACCCTAGGCCGCAGTTCCATGATTGACTTTGTAGTCGTGTTGTCGGACTTGCGGCCGCATGTCTTGGACACTCGGGTGAAGAGAGGGGCGGAGCTGTCAACTGATCACCACCTGGTGTTGAGTTGGCTCCGATGGTGGGGGAGGATGCCGGTCAGACCTGGCAGACCCAAACGTATTGTGAGGGTCTGCTGGGAACGTCTGGCAGAGTCTCCTGTCAGAGAGAGTTTCAGCTCCCACCTCCGGGAGAGCTTCGACCACGTACCGGGGGAGGCGGGGGACATTGAGTCAGAGTGGGCCATGTTCCGTGCCTCCATTGTTAAGGCGGCCGACCGGAGTTGTGGCCGTAAGGTGGTCGGTGCTTGTCGGGGCGGCAATACCCGAACCCACTGGTGGACACCGGCGGTGAGGGATGCCGTCAAGCTGAAGAAGGAGTCCTATAGGACCTTATTGGCCTGTGGAACTCCGGAGGCAGCAGGCAGGTACCGACAGGCCAAGCGGAGTGCAGCTGCGGCGATCGCTGAGACAAAAACCTGGACATGGGAGGAGTTTGGTGAGGCCATGGAAAACGACTTCCAGACGGATTCGAAGAGATTCTGGACCACCATCCGGCGTCTCAGGAGGGGGAAGCAGTGCGCCATCAACACTGTGTACGGTGGGGACGGTGCACTGCTGACCTCAACTCGGGACGTTGTGGATCGGTGGAAGGAATACTTCGAAGACCTCCTCAATCCCACCGACACGCCTTCCGGTAAGAGGGCCTGGGGACTCGGGTGTGGGCTCTCCTATCTCTAGGGCTGAGGTCGCCGAGGTGGTCAAAAAGCTCCTCGGTGGCAGGGCCCAGGGGGTGGATGAACCCCAAGTTCCTCAAGGCCCTGGATGTTGTGGGTCTGTCATGGTTGACATGACTCTGCAGCATCACATGGACATCGGGGGCAGTGCCTCTGGATTGGCAGATTCAGGAGGAGCAATGTGGTTTTCGTTCTGGTCATGGAACTGTGGACCAGCTTTACACCCTCTGCAGGATCCTTGAGGATGCATGGGAGTTTGCCCAACCAGTCCACATGTGTTTTGAGGACTTGGAGAAGGCATTCCTGCAGGAGTCCTGTGGGGGGTTCTCCAGGAATACGGGGTATCGGACCCCCTGATACGGCTCGTCCGTTCCCTGTATGACTGGTGTCAGAACTTGGTCCAAATTTCCGGCAATAAGTCGGACTTGTTTCCAGTGGGGGTTGGACTCCGCCAGGGCTGCCTTTTGTCACCAATCCTGTTCATAATCTTTATGTACAGGATTTCTAGGTGCAGTCAGGGCGTTGAGGGGGTTCGGTTTGGTGACCTTAGGATTGGGTCACTGCTTTTTGCGGATGATGCGGTCCTGTTGGCTTCATCAGACCGTGACCTCCAACTCTCACTGGATCGGTTTGCTGCCGAGTGTGAAGCGGCCGGGATGAGAATCAGCACCTCCAAATCCGAGTCCATGGTCCTCAGCCGGAAAAGGGTGGAGTGCACTCTCCGGGTCGGGGATGAGATCCTGCCCCAAGTGGAGGAGTTCAAGTACCTCGGGGTCTTGTTCACGAGTGAGGGAAGGATGGAGCGTGAGATCGACAGGCGGATCGGTGCGGCGTCTGCAGTAATGCGGACTCTGCACAGATCCATCGTGGTGAAGAGAGAGCTGAGCCGAAAGCCAAAGCTCTCAATTTACCAGTCAATCGTCGTTACTACCTTCACCTATGGTCATGAGCTTTGGGTAGTGACCCAAAGAACAAGATGGCGGGTACAAGCGGCCGAAATGAACTTCCTCTGAAGGCTGGCTGGACTCTCCCTTAGAGATAGGGTGAGAAGCTCAGTCATCCGGAGGGAGCTCGGAGTAGACCCGCTGCTCCTCCACATTGAGAGGAGCCAGATGAGGTGGCTAGGGCATCTAGTCAGGATGCCTCCCGGACACCTCCCTGGTGAGGTGTTCAGGGCCCGTCCCAACGGTAGGAGACCCGGGACACGCTGGAGAGACTATGTCTCTCGGCTGGCCTGGGAACGCCTCGGGATCCCCCAGGAAGAGCTGGACGAAATGGCTGGGGAGAGGGAAGTCTGGGCTTCCCTGCTTAGGCTGCTGCCCCCGCGACCCGACCAGGATAAGTGGCAGAAGACAGATGGACGGAGATTTGTGTTCATCCCTCCAGTAGAGCCCACAGACTGTAGAATCAATAACAAGGAGCACAAAAGCTGTTCTGATGGTCCAACACATTACTAACACACTTTATGTCGGTCACCTTTCTGGGAAAATGTGAAATTCTGGCATTGTGTCCCAGCCCCTTTCTAAATATCTAATGGACTATTAAATCCAATTGCAGTATTGGGCCACGCATGCTTTGGGGACTGTTGAGCTTGAACACAGTCCATGCAGACTTCTTGTCCCTAACTGGATGAGGCCATGGTTTAACTTATAAGATAAGTTACATTGGTACATTCAATTCATATTCACTAATAAAAATAGGTTGCATTTCAACAAAATCAGTAAAGCTAGTTTACCTTTTTTAATTGAGCCGTCTTCTTAAAATTACAACCTGGGTATTCTTCAAAAGTTTGTCATGACATCAGTTAGTAATCAGTGTCCATCAGTGATTCCCGTGATAATGACGTCATGATGCTGCTGTGGGCAGGTTCTCTTTAAAAAGTTTTAAAGAAGCAGATCAGAGTGTCAGCTCAGTTAGAAGGGACTCAGTCTGAGTGACACGCTGTCATAAACTGAGCTGTTCAGGTAAGCATCACATTGACTTTAGCAGAAGCAAATGTGTTTGTCATAACTGGTCCTTGAAACAAATATCTAAAGAAGAAAACTGATAATTGACTTTTCAGCTGCGTGTTAGTTTAGAGCAATGAAATATTTCATGGGAATGTAAAATGAATGGTATATTTATTTCATTTGGCAAACAGTGTTATGATTGCTCTACAAGCCAAGCGGAGAATCATGATAAACTCAACTCAGATTTCATTCTTCACATTCAATGCCTACGTTGACACTGGCCACTTAAAATATTTATTTTTTGTTATTGTCATGTCCATGTATATTTTAATTATTTGTTCCAATGTGTTTCTCATTGTGGTTATCTGTATGAACAGAAGCTTACATGAACCTATGTACCTTTTCCTGTGCAGCCTGTTTGTAAATGAACTGTATGGTAGTACAGGGTTGTTTCCATTCCTTCTGCTTCAGATCCTCTCTGACAATCACACTGTTTCTAAAGCTTTTTGCTTCCTGCAGATCTTCTGTATTTATACTTATGCAAATGTGCAGTTCTGTAACTTAATGGTCATGTCTTATGACAGATATCTTGCTATCTGTTATCCTCTGCAATATAACACACGTATGACTCCTAAATGTGTTTTTACACTTGTTGCTATAACATGGATATTCCCATTTGTGGAAGTTGCTGTCATGTTATCTTTGAGTGCTTCTTTACAGCTGTGTGGAAACATTATTAACAAAGTTTACTGTGACAACTACTCTATAGTCAAACTGGCCTGTTTTGACACCAGTGTCAATAACATTTATGGACTTATTTACACTGTTTTCATAATTATTGGTGCTGTAATTTTAATTCTTTACACTTACATAAGGATCCTTAGAGTTTGTTTTTCTGGTTGTAAAGAGAGCCGACAGAAAGCTTTCAGCACCTGCACACCTCACCTTGCTTCCCTGCTCAACTTCTCTTTTGGTGGTTTCTTTGAAATAGTGCTGAGCAGATTTAATATGAGCAGTGTACCCAACATGTTACGTGTGTTCTTATCAATATACTTCCTCATTTGTCAGCCGCTCTTCAACCCTGTACTGTATGGACTGAAAATGTCTAAAATACGTATAGTATGTAAAAAGCTTCTCATGAGGGAAATGTAAGTTGCTAATGTTAAAAGCCGTCTGATGTAGTTTTTAGTCTCTATAACATGAACATTGTGAAAATATGGATTCTTTGACAAAAAGCGTGAAAATGATGTTTATCACATGTAAACAAGAACATTGACTTAAAATACATTTCTAAAGCAAGCCTCTGTCACAAAGTACATTTATTACATTTCCTCTCAGTGAATGTCTCTTAAAGCACATTCAACTGTGGACGTCTCTAATCTTTCTCTAGAAAATAAAACTAGTAATGCTGAATATTTTCTTCCTTTATCAGCTGTAGAGACAGCTGATACATCATCAATAATAGTAGCTGTATCCCCTGCTGAAACACATAAGATAAAGTGCTGACCCCTCCTGTATGGCAGTTAACATGGCCTGTGTTTGTGGAGGAAGAGCACTGGAAGCATACTGTCACTGTTTGCTATAAATAGGTAGTTTATGCTCAGAGTTTCTGCACATTGCACATTTATTTTATCAGTATGAGGGAATATTCTGTTTGTAAATCTCAAGAACAGGAACTTCTGCATATCTTATCTCATCTCATCTTAAATGTGATTATGCTAAATTACCAGTGTTTGCTAAGTTCAGTGTCCATGAGGCAGACAACAGCTCCATCCAGGAACAATCTATTTGTGTCTGGAGTTTTGTTAATTTCTCATAAGCTTTCTGGTGGCTCTGTCATTGAACATGATTCTGTAACATAGAACAGGAAATCTAGAGTCCCTGCTGCCAGCCCATGAAGCATTGGAACCAAGCTCCATGAGCTAAAATAGTTCATATTAGATATAATAGAAGGCTCTTCCACATGACAATCTGTCCTTAAACAAGATACTTAATTTTCCTCAATCTGTCTATATCTTTATAGTACATCTTATAGTATATCTTTATAGTAACAGTGAACCTCCTTCCTGTTTCTTTTTCCCTCTGACCTTTATTTAATTTTACTAACAGTCAAAATCTTCAATTCATATCAAAACATCTAAAGCAACACTTTGGAAAATTTTTGCACTAACTGAGTTTATCCTCAGAAGCTGCTGGTGTTTGGGAGCGTCAGGTCACTGTAAGTCCCTCAGGTCAAAGGTCATTTTTCCTGTGCAGCCTGTTTGTAAATGAACTGTATGGTAGTACAGGGTTGTTTCCATTCCTTCTGCTTCAGATCCTCTCTGACATTCACACTGTTTCTGCTCCTTTTTGCTTCCTGCAGATCTTCTGTTTGTACTCTTATGCACATGTAGAATTTTGTAATTTAGCCATCATGTCTTATGACAGATATCTTGCTATCTGTTATCCTCTGCAATATAACACACATATGACGTCTAACAAGGCAGTTATCTTTATTATTTTAATATGGTTGTATTCATTCGTGAAATTTCTCATTACTTTATCCTTAAACATCCGTTTGTCTCTTTGTGGAAACGTCATAAACAGTTTGTATTGTCATAACTATCTAGTTGCTAAGTTGGCTTGTTCTGATTCCAAAGTGAATGACATTTATGGACTTTTTGGTGTTGTTCTTACCGTCATAGTCCCTCTGCTTCCAATCCTTTTCTCTTACATGAAAATTCTTAAAATTTGTTTTTCTGGTTCCAAACAGACCAGACAGAAAGCTGTCAGTACCTGCACACCTCACCTTGTTTCCCTGCTTAACTTTACTTTTGGGTGTTTGTTTGAAATACTCAGAGTAGATTTGATATGAGCGGTGTATCCAGTGAGTTTAGAATCATTCTGTCTCTGTATTTCCTGATAATGCAACCACTTTTGAATCCTATCATGTATGGACTGCAAATGTCCAAAATACGAAATACATGTAAACAACTGTTCTGTGATAAAATGTTGTCCGGTCACAGAAATACTATGTAAGCATGTTAACAGAAGTATCGTTAAATATTATACAATATCTTGTATGGTACAATTTTCAGTCAATAAAAAAGACATGAAATATCAGCAATTGTCTCACTTTCACTAATTAGTGTGGGATGTAGTGAAGTGAAAAAATGTTTTAGTAATGAAAACAGGAACAGCATTACAAAAGAAACATGAACTCTTTGATTACATTTTTGCACCAGTACCACACGCCAGCCATTTATATTGTTACATTAATAACATCAATATAAAAAATGCTGCAACAGATTTTTCTTTAAAAAATAAGTTTTTCTCCAAAATGAAGGATCGTGTTCTTTGACATAAAAGCTTCCACCCGTCATGAAACCCACCAAAGTCTTAACTAACTGCATCAATTAATGTGATTACAGTGAATTCAAGAGCACATATAGCAATTACAGCAAATACATTAAGAAACAAATTAAATAAATGAACAAATAAACAAACAGTTTTATGAAGAAGTGATAATAACAAACATTTACAACAAGACTTTGTAAAATCTATTTCTCAATTAGTACAGAAACTTACCAAAGCTTACAGTAATAAACCAGTCAAAGCTAAATTATTCACAAATTACAACATGATACCAATGAATGGTGCTGTGTGTGTTTGCAGTGGTAAACAAAGACCCTGATGTGGTTACTCCTCTATTCAGTTTTTCGTAGAGTACAAGCCTGTAAATGTAACAGAGGAAGAGCTTTTATCGTTATCATAGAGAAGAGAATCTGATGCTGTGGCCTTCACAGTCACCACATCTCAACACAACTGAACACCTATGTGTTAGACAGAGACATCAACAGCACCAAAACCACACAGGGAAATATATTTTGGAAGATTGGTGTTCCCCTCCCTGAGCTGCTACAGGGCATAAAGCCCCCAACAACTGAGCTCCTGGGGTCATTGGGACACGCAAACCCATGGCAAACAGGTCCGGAGGCACCAACAGTGAGAATTGGAAGGGTGTGATTGGGAGGAACGGCCCCCCAATCTGAACCCGAGCGGTGTTCTGTTATTGGACGTCTGTGCTCGTCACAGGTTGTCCATAACGAACAACATGTTCAAGCATAAGGGGGTCCATATGTGCACTTGGCACCAGGACACCCTAGGCCGCAGTTCCATGATTGACTTTGTAGTCGTGTTGTCGGACTTGCGGCCGCATGTCTTGGACACTCGGGTGAAGAGAGGGGCAGAGCTGTCAACTGATCACCACCTGGTGGTGAGTTGGCTCCGATGGTGGGGGAGGATGCCGGACAGACCTGGCAGACCCAAACGTATTGTGAGGGTCTGCTGGGAACGTCTGGCAGAGTCTCCTGTCAGAGAGAGTTTCAGCTCCCACCTCCGGGAGAGCTTCGACCACGTACCGGGGGAGGCGGGGGACATTGAGTCCTGGTGGGCCATGTTCCGTGCCTCTATTGTTAAGGCGGCCGACCGGAGTTGTGGCCGTAAGGTGGTCGGTGCCTGTCGTGGCGGCAATACCCGAACCCACTGGTGGACACCGGCGGTGAGGGATGCCGTCAAGCTGAAGAAGGAGTCCTATAGGACCTTATTGGCCTGTGGGACTCCGGAGGCAGCAGGCAGGTACCGACAGGCCAAGCGGAGTGCAGCTGCGGCGATCGCTGAGACAAAAACCCAGACATGGGAGGAGTTTGGTGAGGCCATGGAGAACGACTTCCAGACGGATTCGAAGAGATTCTGGACCACCATCCGGCGTCTCAGGAGGGGGAAGCAGTGCGCCATCAACACTGTGTACGGTGGGGACGGTGCACTGCTGACCTCAACTCGGGACGTTGTGGATCGGTGGAAGGAATACTTCGAAGACCTCCTCAATCCCACCGACACGCCTTCCGGTAAGAGGGCCTGGGGACTCGGGTGTGGGCTCTCCTATCTCTAGGGCTGAGGTCGCCGAGGTGGTCAAAAAGCTCCTCGGTGGCAGGGCCCAGGGGGTGGATGAACCCCAAGTTCCTCAAGGCCCTGGATGTTGTGGGTCTGTCATGGTTGACATGACTCTGCAGCATCACATGGACATCGGGGGCAGTGCCTCTGGATTGGCAGATTCAGGAGGAGCAATGTGGTTTTCGTTCTGGTCATGGAACTGTGGACCAGCTTTACACCCTCTGCAGGATCTTTGAGGATGCATGGGAGTTTGCCCAACCAGTCCACATGTGTTTTGAGGACTTGGAGAAGGCATTCCTGCAGGAGTCTTGTGGGGGGTTCTCCAGGAATACGGGGTGTCTGACCCCCTGATACGGGCCGTCCGTTCCCTGTATGACTGGTGTCAGAACTTGGTCCAAATTTCCGGTAATAAGTCAGACTTGTTTCCAGTGAGGGTTGGACTCCGCCAGGGCTGCCTTTTGTCACCAATCCTGTTCATAATCTTTACGGACAGGATTTCTAGGTGCAGTCAGGGCGTTGAGGGGGTTCGGTTTGGTGACCTCAGGATTGGGTCACTGCTTTTTGCGGATGATGCGGTCCTGTTGGCTTCATCAGACCGTGACCTCCAACTGTCACTGGATCGGTTTGCCGCCGAGTGTGAAGCGGCCGGGATGAGAATCAGCACCTCCAAATCCGAGTCCATGGTCCTCAGCCGGAAAAGGGTGGAGTGCACTCTCGGGGTCGGGGATGAGATCCTGCCCCAAGTGGAGGAGTTCAAGTACCTCAGGGTCTTGTTCACGAGTGAGGGAAGGATGGAGCGTGAGGTCGACAGGCGGATCGGTGCGGCGTCTGCAGTAATGCGGACTCTGCACAGATCCGTCGTGGTGAAGAGAGAGCTGAGCCGAAAGCCAAAGCTCTCAATTTACCAGTCAATCGTCGTTACTACCTTCACCTCTGGTCATGAGCTTTGGGTAGTGACCGAAAGAACAAGATCGCGGGTACAAGCGGCCGAAATGAACTTCCTCTGTAGGCCTCCGCGTTGAGAGGAGCCAGATGAGGTGGCTAGGGCATCTAGTCAGGATGCCTCCCGGACGCCTCCCTGGTGAGGTGTTCAGGGCTCGTCCCACCGGTAGGAGACCCGGGACACGCTGGAGAGACTATGTCTCTCGGCTGGCCTTGGAACACCTCGGGATCCCCCGGGAAGAGCTGGACGAAATGGCTGGGGAGAGGGAAGTCGGGGCTTCCTGCTTAGGCTGCTGCCCCCGAGACCCGACCAGGATGAGTGGCAGAAGACAGATGGATGGAGATTTGTGTTCATCCCTCCAGTAGAGCCCACAGACTGTAGAATCAATAACAAGGAGTACAAAAGCTGTTCTGATGGTCCAACACATTACTAACACACTTTATGTCGGTCACCTTTCTGGGAAAATGTGAAATTCTGGCATTGTGTCCCAGCCCCTTTCTAAATATCTAATGGACTATTAAATCAAATTGCAGTATTGGGCAACGCATGCTTTGGGGACTGTTGAGCTTGAACACAGTCCATGTAGACTTCTTGTCCCTAACTGGATGAGGCCATGGTTTAACTTATAAGATAAGTTACATTGGTACATTCAATTCATATTCACTAATAAAAATAGGTTGCATTTCAACAAAGTCAGTAAAGCCAGTTTACCCTTTTTAATTGAGCCGTCTTCTTAAAATTACAACCTGGGTATGCTTCAAAAGTTTGTCATGACATCAGTTAGAAATCAGTGTCCATCAGTGATTCCCGTGATAATGAGGTCATGATGCTGCTGTGGGCAGGTTCTCTTTAAAAAGTTTTAAAGAAGCAGATCAGAGTGTCAGCTCAGTTAGAAGGGACTCAGTCTGAGTGACACGCTGTCATAAACTGAGCTGTTCAGGTAAGCATCACATTGACTTTAGCAGAAGCAAATGTGTTTGTCATAACTGGTCCTTGAAACAAATATCTAAAGAAGAAAACTGATAATTGACTTTTCAGCTGTGTGTTAGTTTAGAGCAATGAAATATTTCATGGGAATGTAACATGAATGGTGTATTTATTTCATTTGGCAAACACTGTTATGATTGCTCTACAAGCCAAGCGGAGAATCATGATAAACTCAACTCAGATTTCATTCTTCACATTCAATGCCTACGTTGACACTGGCCACTTAAAATATTTATTTTTTGTTATTGTCATGTCCATGTATATTTTGATTGTTTGTTCCAATGTGTTTCTCATTGTGGTTATCTGTATGAACAGAAGCTTACATGAACCTATGTACCTTTTCCTGTGCAGCCTGTTTGTAAATGAACTGTGTGGTAGTACAGGGTTGTTTCCATTCCTTCTGCTTCAGATCCTCTCTGACAATCACACTATTTCTGCTCCTTTTTGCTTCCTGCAGATCTTCAGTATTTATAATTATGCAAATGTGCAGTTCTGTAACTTAATGGTCATGTCTTATGACAGATATCTTGCTATCTGTTATCCTCTGCAATATAACACACGTATGACTCCTAAATGTGTTTTTACACTTGTTGCTATAACATGGATATTCCCATTTGTGGAAGTTGCTGTCATGTTATCTTTGAGTGCTACTTTACAGCTGTGTGGAAACATTATTAACAAAGTTTACTGTGACAACTACTCTATAGTCAAACTGGCCTGTTTTGACACCAGTGTCAATAACATTTATGGACTTATTTACACTGTTTTCATCATTATTGGTGCTGTAATTTTAATTCTTTACACTTACATAAGGATCCTTAGAGTTTGTTTTTCTGGTTGTAAAGAGAGCCGGCAGAAAGCTTTCAGCACCTGCACACCTCACCTTGCTTCCCTGCTCAACTTCTCTTTTGGCAGTTTCTTTGAAATAGTGCTGAGCAGATTTAATATGAGCAGTGTACCCAACATGTTACGTGTGTTCTTATCAATATACTTCCTCATTTGTCAGCCGCTCTTCAACCCTGTACTGTATGGACTGAAAATGTCTAAAATACGTATAGTATGTAAAAAGCTTCTCATGAGGGAAATGTAAGTTGCTAATGTTAAAAGCCGTCTGATGTAGTTTTTAGTCTCTATAACATGAACATTGTGAAAATATGGATTCTTTGACAAAAAGCGTGAAAATGATGTTTATCACATGTAAACAAGAACATTGACTTAAAATACATTTCTAAAGCAAGCCTCTGTCACAAAGTACATTTATTACATTTCCTCTCAGTGAATGTCTCTTAAAGCACATTCAACTGTGGACGTCTCTAATCTTTCTCTAGAAAATAAAACTCTTTCCTAAGTAATGCTGCCTAATTTCTTCCTTAATTTCTTTAATGATTTTAAAGCTAATTTATTATTTTATGCTGCAATCATGTTATTTATGTCTTTCTATTTTTCTGTACTTTGTTTTTATTATGGGGGGGGGGGACTTCTGCATATCTTATCTCATCTCATCTTAAATGTGATTATGCTAAATTAGCAGTGTTTGCTAAGTTCAGTGTCCATGAGGAAGACAACAGCTCCATCCAGGAACAATCTATTTGTGTCTTTCTGGTGGCTCTGTCATTGAACATGATTCTGTAACATAGAACAGGAAATCTAGAGTCCCTGCTGCCAGCCCATGAAGCATTGGAACCAAGCTCCATGAGCTAAAATAGTTCATATTAGATATAATAGAAGGCTCTTCCACATGACCATCTGTCCTTAAACAAGATACTTAATTTTCCTCAATCTGTCTATATCTTTATAGTACATCTTATAGTATATCTTTATAGTAACAGTGAACCTCCTTCCTGTTTCTTTTTCCCTCTGACCTTTATTTAATTTTACTAACAGTCAAAATCTTCAATTCATATCAAAACATCTAAAGCAACACTTTGGAAAATTTTTGCACTAACTGAGTTTATCCTCAGAGGCTGCCGGTGTTTGGGAGCGTCAGGTCAAAGGTCATTTCATCATGTCAACATGTTTGTCACAGTTTCCACTAATAACAGTCAGAGCTGTGGACCAGTGAGACCAATCAGCCTGAGCAGACCCCAGCACTGGTTTTACTGGTCCACAGAGGGCTGAGGACCATAATGACCTCCCATAAGACTCCTCAGCATGGACACACACTGAAGCTCGTCAACGGTTGGACTCATTACATTTGATTTTTGAGTGAATGACGACATCAACAGCAACATTATGAAGTTCATTTTAACATTATGGTTTTAACAACTGCTTATAAACTTCTGGATACTTTAATCTATGATGATGCATTGTATTTTATCAGTTGACATATATGATATCATATGGAATTATTCTAATAAACTATCAGTACCTAACTTCACTACATTTCATTACTTTTCATTGGTTAGTTTAGTGAGAAGTTCAGAATTAATACATTAAGTACATTAACTTGAGTATTGTATTCATTTGCAGCTATGATGCACTAGTTTATGCAATTATACTGATCTTTGTTTTTTTTTTCTTTTTTTCTATCTCTCTTTTTATTTGGAGTGACACATAGTAGTAACTGAGTGTGTGAAATAAGGCATGATTGTACAACGGTATATCAAAAATCCTCTTAACCAACCATCAAACCCACCCAATCCAGGTCACAACTAGCCAGGGACAAATGACACATACATGCACACAAACACAACTAAAAAAAGATGGGATAGAGAAAGAAAGAAAAAAAGGGGATTGAGTTGAGGGGCAAACCGCAGCTGTAGCACAGGCATGTAGGGATAGTTAAGGGAGTTGACAAATTCCAGGAAAGGGTTCCATGTATCTTGGAATTTCTTGGTAGAGCCAGTGAGTGAAACTTTTAGATTGTAAAGAACTTCTTTGACCCAATGGTCATTGGGTCATCGATTGACGGGTGAGGTTTCAGATATATAGCACAGAGCAATGTGAACCCCCAATAGTCTGGGCTGATCAGACTATCCAGGCCCACTACAGTATGACAAGGCGCTCCAGCTGGCCTTCCACATCCTGCTTATATTGTGCTGCATTCCCACCAGAACAGGGTCAGCACACAATCTGGGGGAACCGCATCTTCCTGATGATGTGGTCCCCATCTGTTTTCCCTGAAACAGAGATAAATAAAACATATATAACATATGCACCCATATGTATGTTTTATATACTGTATGCACAGTATTGTCACATAGATTTTTTTCTTTTCTATTAGTTAAGGATTGCTGTTTATGTTTGATTAGCTGGTGGAGCATTCAGCCCTCAGTTGAGTCTTTTAAAGGTTTGTTCTTCATTCAAAAGGTGCAGTATCTACCTCATACTCATCACAATCATAATATTAATTAGTATTAGTAATACCATACTACTACATATTATCCGTCCTCTATTAACTGGCAAATTACTTAACTAGGACTTTGACTTAGTATAATAGTAATATCATTTCATTGCCATGCTACAGTGACTCACTATTGCCTCCTGAGGTACAAAGTGGTATTAGGAGACAGGACAGGCCAGGGCCAGCTGATATCTCTGCAACACAATACAAAGATGTCTTTTAACATTATGTTAAAACTTATTTCTTCACATTCTGTTGATCATTTGTTAGATTTCAGATGATTTAACCTAAAATTCATACATAATTCTCACCTATTGCACCTTTAAACTGACAATCAAAAAGTGTCACTCAATCATCTGGCCTTCATATTAAGGTGGGGCTGACCAGTTGGGTTCATCTGTTATGAAAACTATAAAACGCACCAGATGTTACTGCAGCCAAAACAAAGTGACCAAAGGTGGTCTGCTCCGTAACAAATGTTTAACTTAGTGAAGGCAGGTAGATGGTAAGTTCAACATGCTTGTGTTCAGATTCATATATTAACACTTGATTTGCTTTTGGGAAAATAAGTAGAAGCAAACTCAATGTTTTGTTTCTTTGACACAAGTTATGGTGAATTCAACTTTATCTTATTTCATTTTTGGAACTTATCTGCATGTTGGAGATTTGAAATATTTCTATTTCATGTTAACTGTGATGACGTACATTGTTACTGTTATTTCCAACACATCTCTCATTGTGGTTATCTGTATGAACAGAAGCTTACATGAACCTATGTACCTTTTCCTGTGCAGCCTGTTTGTAAATGAACTGTATGGTAGTACAGGGTTGTTTCCATTCCTTCTACTTCAGATCCTCTCTGACATTCACACTGTTCCTAAAGCTTTTTGCTTCCTGCAGATCTTCTGTATTTATACATATGGCAGTATACAATTTTGTAATTTAGCCATCATGTCTTATGACAGATATCTTGCTATCTGTTATCCTCTGCAATATAACACACAGATGACGTCTAACAAGGCAGTTATCTTTATTATTTTAATATGGTTGTACTCATTTGTGAAATTTCTCATTACTTTATCCTTAAACATCCGTTTGTCTCTTTGTGGAAACGTCATAAACAGTTTGTATTGTCATAACTATCTAGTTGCTAAGTTGGCTTGTTCTGATTCCAAAGTGAATAACATTTATGGACTTTTTGGTGTTGTTCTTACCATCATAGTCCCTCTGCTTCCAATCCTTTTCTCTTACATGAAAATTCTTAAAATTTGTTTTTCTGGTTCCAAACAGACCAGACAGAAAGCTGTCAGTACCTGCACACCTCACCTTGTTTCCCTGCTTAACTTTTCTTTTGGGTGTTTGTTTGAAATACTCCAGAGTAGATTTGATATGAGCGGTGTATCCAGTGAGTTTAGAATCATTCTGTCTCTGTATTTCCTGATAATGCAACCACTTTTGAATCCTATCATGTATGGACTGCAAATGTCCAAAATACGAAATACATGTAAACAACTGTTCTGTGATAAAATGTTGTCCGGTCACAGAAATACTATGTAAGCATGTTAACAGGGTCAGGAAATCAATCTCGAGCAATTGAAACATTTTGTGTTGAAACACTTTGTGATTTGGAAAGAAGTGTCCCGCTGCCAATCAATAATGTGGATTGTGATGTATTGAAATATAGTTCCATATGAATTTAAAGAAAATTATACAGATAAGATTTAGAGGGAAATGGTAACTTTGACCTTTTGAAATTGCATAATATGTCTTGAATATATCTATAATGATGATATAATTAGAATATGTTAACTACCCCATTTCACTAATTTATCTTTGTGATTATCATTTTAAAAAATTGTCAAGATGCATTCAAAAAAACCAAAAAACAACTGTACGTCAATCTGCCTTTGTGATATTGAGCCATTTCAGCCAATTTTATCTATCATGTCACTCCACACAAATTGGGCTTGAAAAAGAATTTGCTGTCTCAGCTGGTTTTATTTCTAAGATCATTAATTTTCACTTTCTCTGCAGCATGTTGAGTCTGTACAATAATGTCCATACAATACTTATTTCAGCGTATTCATATCCTGTTTACAGAAACAGTAACAACAGCCATAAATAATACTGTATGTTGTTGTTTCTACATGTGTGTATGTATTTTTCACCCACTTGTTGTTCTTGTGCATCTTTCTGAAGATTGTTGTGTGTATTAACATTAAGAGCCACTTGAAACCAGAGTCAGATTCCTTCTACGTGTAAACATACTTGGCCAATAAAGCTTTTTCTTATTTAATCTACTGTCATTTATATAAATTGATATCTAATAAACTGGAGTTTATGCTGAATACAGATAAACACAGACCTGCAAACACACTTGTGGAGTGATGCTGTTTTGTTGGTATTTCAAACCCACTGTTTCACAAAGTATATGCATACCAGATGTGGTCAGTCCGAATCATATTTAACTCCCAGTGCGCTATAGAGGCTCACATCAGTTCCCAAATTGAGCCAGAGCTTTCCAAAAAGGAAGGAAAACCCCAGAAAGGTCAGATATCCCAGGGGGAAAATTAAGGCAAACAGTTACTGGTGGGAAATTGGCAATCAGCAGAAAAACCAAACACAATAATTGGTTTATAATTCAAACCCAATAACAGAAAACTGTATTGAACAGCAGTTGTGTTTTATATGAGTTAGAGTTCAGTGTAAATTTTCTGCTGCACAGATTGAGTAGAAATAGATTTCAGCTGTAAAGGAGATCACAAGTGATACGACCCATCTCAGCAGCACTGCTAGTGTCCAGGTTATACTGATACTCTAATAATATGAAAATTACATCTGAATCAACTAATTAACTAATCTAATTTGATAGTTTGTTCATTGTCTGACAAACAGGATTTTCGGGTTTTGTTCAACCAATGTTAAGTGACGTTGGCTGAAATGTGAAACCTCTTATCTTTAGGATTTTCTGATTGGCGGATTTCACTTTGGATGATGAGAACATGGAAGGATGCTCATATTCAGTCTATCTGCAAGATAAGTTCATTTTTCAGATAGGAGGTTTTGTGTTTCGGCCATTGGTGAGCTGTTACAACCAGAATTATAACTAACAGGGCAACACATAAAGAGATAACACCATGCCTGAGAACAAGTTTGCAAAAAAAGTTGTATTTTCAATTAATTCCGAAATGAACCCAAACTATGGGAGTCATAAGGCCTAACCAAACAGAACAAAAGATGGGGAAAGGCTGTGCCAGTCCAGCAATGGGCCATAGGACCCAAGAATATATATATATATATATGCCAAGCTGGTCCAACCAACAATCAGGCAGCTCATCAGGAGCACCTGAAAATTAAAGAGGAAAAACAAAAAGTAAGGGGAGTGCGTAACACCCCTACCCTAAGTTCACCTACAACAGTATGTCAAAAATCCTCTTAAGCCTACCAACCATCAAACCCACCCAATCCAGGTCACAACTAGCCAGGGACAAACGACACATACATGCACACAAATGCAACTAAAAAAGGACGGGATAGACAAAGAAAGAACTAAAAGGGGATTGAGTTGAGGACCAAACCGCAGCTGTAGAACAGGCATGTAGGGATAGTTAGGGGAGTTGACAAATTCCAGGAAAGGGTTCCATGTATCTTGGAATTTCTTGGTAGAGCCAGTGAGTGAAACCTTTAGATTGTAAAGAACTTCTTTGACCCAATGGTCATGTTATGATTGACGGGTGAGGTTTCAGATATATAGCGCAGAGCAATGTGAACCCCCAATAGTCTGGGCTGATCAGACTATCCAGGCCTACTACAGTATGACAAAGCGCCAGAGCTGGCCATCCACATCCTGCTTATATTGTGCTGCATTTCCACCAGAACAGGGTCAGCACACAATCTGGGGGAACCGCATCTTCCTGATTATGTGGTCCCCATCTGTTTTCCCTGAAACAGAGATAAATAAAATATATATAACATATGCACCCATATGTATGTTTTATATACTGTATGCACAGTATTGTCACATAGAATTTTTCTTTTCTATTAGTTAAGGATTGCTGTTTATGTTTGATTAGCTGGTGGAGCATTCAGCCCTCCGTTGAGTCTTTTAAAGGTTGTTTTGTTCTTCATTCAAAAGGTGCAGTATCTACCTCATACTCATCACAATCATACTTTGCATCCCACATCAGCTGGAGGCAGCATATCCCTAAAAGGTTGGGGCGTCCGTTCCGTTATTTAATACCATACTACTACATATTATCCGTCCTCTATTAACTGGCAAATTACTTAACTAGGACTTTGACTTAGTATAATAGTAATATCATTTCATTGCCATGCTACAGTGACTCACTATTGCCTCCTGAGGTACAAAGTGGTATTAGGAGACAGGCCAGGCCAGGGCCAGCTGATATCTCTGCAACACAATACATAGATGTCTTTTAACATTATGTTAAAACTTATTTCTTCACATTCTGTTGATCATTTGTTAGATTTCAGATGATTTAACCTAAAATTCATACATAATTCTCACCTATTGCACCTTTAAACTGACAATCAAAAAGTGTCACTCAATGATCTGGCCTTCATATTAAGGTGGGGCTGACCAGTTGGGTTCATCTGTTATGAAAACTATAAAACGCACCAGATGTTACTGCAGCCAAAACAAAGTGACCAAAGGTGGTCTGCTCCGTAACAAATGTTTAACTTAGTGAAGGCAGGTAGATGGTAAGTTCAACATGCTTGTGTTCAGCTTAATATCATAACACTTGATTTGCTTTTGGGAAAATAAGTAGAAGCAAACTCAATGTGTTGTTTCTTTGACACAAATTATGGTGAATTCAACTTTATCTTATTTCATTTTTGGAGCTTATCTGCATGTTGGTGATTTGAAATATTTCTATTTCATGTTAACTGTGATGTTCTACCTTGTTACTGTTATTTCCAACACATCTCTCATTGTGGTTATCTGTATGAACAGAAGCTTACATGAACCTATGTACCTTTTCCTGTGCAGCCTGTTTGTAAATGAACTGTATGGTAGTACAGGGTTGTTTCCATTCCTTCTGCTTCAGATCCTCTCTGACATTCACACTGTTTCTAAAGCTTTTTGCTTCCTGCAGATCTTCTGTATTTATACTTATGGCAGTATACAATTTTGTAATTTAGCCGTCATGTCTTATGACAGATATCTTGCTATCTGTTTTCCTCTGCAATATAACACATGCATGACGTCTAACAAGGTGGTTATCTTTATTATTTTAATATGGTTGTACTCATTTGTGAAATTTCTCATTACTTTATCTTTAAACATCCGTTTGACATTGTGTGGAAATGTCATAAACAGTTTGTATTGTCATAACTATCTAGTTGCTAAGTTGGCTTGTTCTGATTCCAAAGTGAATGACATTTATGGACTTTTTGGCATTTTTTTATCGATCACAGTCCCTCTGTTTCTAATCCTTTTCTCTTACATGAAAATTCTTAAAATTTGTTTTTCTGGTTCCAAACAGACCAGACAGAAAGCTGTCAGTACCTGCACACCTCACCTTGTTTCCCTGCTTAACTTTTCTTTTGGGTGTTTGCTTGAAATACTCCAGAGTAGATTTGATATGAGCGGTGTATCCAGTGAGTTTAGAATCATTCTGTCTCTGTATTTCCTGATAATGCAACCACTTTTGAATCCTATCATGTATGGACTGCAAATGTCCAAAATACAAAATACATGTAAACAACTGTTCTGTGATAAAATGTTGTCCGGCCACAGAAATACTATGTAATCATGTTAACGGGGTCAGGAAATCAATCTCGAGCAATTGAAACATTTTGTGTTGAAACACTGTCAATCAATAATGTGGATTGTGATGTATTGAAATATAGTTCCATATGAATTTAAAGAAAATCATACAGATAAGATTTAGAGGGAAATGGTAACTTTGACCTTTTGAAATTGCATAATATGTCTTGAATATATCTATAATGATGATATAATTAGAATATGTTAACTACCCCATTTCACTAATTTATCTTTGTGATTATCATTTTAAAAAATTGTCAAGATGCATCCAAAAAAACAAAAAGCAACTGTACGTCAATCTGCCTTTGTGATATTGAGCCATTTCAGCCAATTTTATCTATCATGTCACACAAATTGGGCTTGAAAAAGAATTTGCTGTCTCAGCTGGTTTTATTTCTAAGATCATTAATTTTCACTTTCTCTGCAGCATGTTGAGTCTGTACAATAATGTCCATACAATACTTATTTCAGCGTATTCATATCCTGTTTACAGAAACAGTAACAACAGCGATATATAATACTGTATGTTGTTGTTTCTACATGTGTGTATGTATTTTTCACCCACTTGTTTTTCTTGTGCATCTTTCTGAAGATTGTTGTGTGTATTAACATTAAGAGCCACTTGAAACCAGAGTCAGATTCCTTCTACGTGTAAACATACTTGGCCAATAAAGCTCTTTCTTATTTAATCTACTGTCATTCATATAAATTGATTTCTAATAAACTGGAGTTTATGCTGTATACAGATAAACACAGACCTTCAGACACACTTGTGGAGTGATGCTGTTTTGTTGGTATTTCAAATCCACTGTTTCACAAAGTATATGCATACCAGATGTAGACAGTCCGAGTCATATTTAACTCCCAGTGCGCTATAGAGGCTCACATCAGTTCCCAAATTGAGCCAGAGCTTTCCAAAAAGGAAGGAAAACCCCAGAAAGGTCAGATATCCCAGGGGGAAAATTAAGGCAAACAGTTCCATTGGGAAATTGGCAATCAGCAGAAAAACCAAACACAACAATTGGTTTATAATTCAAACCCAATAACAGAAAACTGTATTGAACAGCAGTTGTGTTTTATATTAGTTAGAGTTCAGTGTAAATTTTCTGCTGATTGGCGGATTTCACTTTGGATGATGAGAACAGGGAAGAATGCTCATATTCAGTCTATCTGCAAGATAAGTTCATTTTTCAGATAGGAGGTTTTGTGTTTCGGCCATTGGTGAGCTGTTACAACTACAATTATAACGAACAGGGCAACACATAAAGAGATAACACCATGCCTGAGAACAAGTTTGCAAAAAAAGTTGTATTTTCAAATAATTCCAAAATGAACCCAAACTATAGGAGTCAGAAGGCCTAACCAAACAGAACAAAAGATGGGGAAAGGCTGTGCCTGTCCAGCAATGGGCCATAGGAATGTATGCTATGTATGCTAAGCTGGTCCAACCAACAATCAGGCAGCTCATCAGGAGCACCTGAAAATTAAAGAGGAAAACAAAAAGTGAGGGGAGTGCGTAACACCCCTACCCTAAGTTCAATCAGGGGAGACAAGTGATAGAAAGATATTTATTGTGAATATGTATCAGAGAACAAAGTCTTAGTAAATTATAAAGTCTTTGGTGCTTGAACTCCATGAGAAATCATCCCTGAACGGCTGCATATCTATACACATATATCCCCATGAAGTCCGGACACTGGTGACAGTGATTGCTGATGACTCTAATGACAAGATGGCAGATGTGAAATGGACTGCAGGTCCTGTAGAGAATGGTGGAGATGGGGAGGTGGTGGGGTGCACTAACAGCTGTATGACAGGACTGAATCAGAGAGAGAGCCATATTTAAATAGACCTCTATGAGATGATAGACTATGGCTGTAGGTGTTTTACTATTGGTTGCTGAGATTGACAGGTGACTGTCAACAATTAACATCACTCCCTTGGACATAGAGAACTAGGAAATAGATGAGCATGTGTGAACGAAGGCAGGAAAGTTACCCCTGGATGCCTGTATGTTTTAGAGTCTTCCTCACTAAGCTTCATTTAGTGTTTTTTTCCTGATGAAGGTTGAACTTTTTTGAAATGTACAAAAGTGGATGTTCTGGGCGCGCAGGTGGTCGATTGGTTAGGGTTCATGCCACATACGCAGCAGACCCTGGTTCAAATCCCGGCCGGAGGACCTTTGCTGCATATCACACCCTCCTCTCTCTCCCATTTCTTGTCTCTCTACTGTCAATAAAAAGAACCTAAAAATCTTTAAAAAACAAATAAAAAAGTGGATGTTCTACTCCATCAGCTTCATCCTAGAGTGAACGTGACACAACCTACTCCTATAACTAACCACCATTTTATCTACTGGGACATGAACTCTGCTCTCAGCTTTCTGATCCTACCAGCCTTTCATCTGTGTTTGAGCAGCACTCAGATTCTCTTTTGCTAGCTCACAAGTACAGTAAAGTTTCAAATGAAAATCGCACACATTGTCTAACAAGTTGGGGGTTCAGCCCTTTTTCTATAACAGCTTCAGTGGGCCATGCACAATGTGAGCAAACTCTCATTAAGAGGGACTAAAGATTCTTGTACAACCTTTCTCCCTGCAAATAACATCAAGTGAACTCCATCATCCTAGTCTTTCTGAAATTCCAAACAATTCCAAACAGTGCACTTAACATCACTTTTAGTGTTAGTGTGAAATTGCTCGGGTGCACCTTGTGACTCAGGATGTGACACATCAGGATATTTCCAAACCAATTTGTCTGGATATTCTGTTACTACAGGAACTGCTGTCACCTCTGGCTTTACCACCACCTTACTGTTCCCCAAAATAAAAGTCCACTCTTGCAACTGACAAGCCCCGCACAAGGACATCTGAATCTATATGTATCTGCTATATCCCTCAAGACAGTGACTGGAATTGTGTCACTATATTTTCTGGACTGTTGGTTACGAGATACATTTAATTCCAGAAAAGATAAATAATCAAAGGCTGAAGGAAAATAACTGAAATAACTTCTGTCTTGGAAACAATCATTTATTTTTATTGATAATAAATTGGGATAATGTACACATCGAACAGAAACAGACTTTTACATTCGGAGCAGATTTTGATTTTTTTTTTCTATCCGTACAGTAAAGGGTTAAAGAGTGGCTGATATGTGAGCCAATTTAATCATTTTAAAAGATGTTAAATGTTGAACATGTTAAATATAAGTAAAGTTCCAAAACAAAAGTTGAGCAGGGACATGAGGTGAGGTGTGCAGGTACTGAAAGCTTTCTGTGTGCCCTGTTTGACACAGAAAAACAAATGACAGGACCAAACACTGTGATAACAGAGCTAATAAGTCCATAAATGTTATTGAATTAAGTGTCAGAGTAGGGCAGGTTAACAATGGAGTAGTTGCCACAGTAAACTTTGTCAATGACAAGCCCAGAAATAATAAAATTACCAACATATCTGATAACATGTTTCAACGTAAGACTTGTTTACAAGCATTTCTTATTTTTGACATTTGCATCCCATACATGATGGGATTCAAAAGTGGTTGCAGTATTAAAAAATATAAAGAAAGAAATACTCGCAGAACATTTGGTACTCTGCTCATATCAAACCTGCTCTGTAATATTTGAAAACAACATCCAAAAGAGAAGTTGAGCAGGGAAACAAGGTGAGGTGTGCAGGTACTGACAGCTTTCTGTCTGGTCTGTTTACTACCAGAAAAACAAACTCTAAGAATCTTTAAGTACGTGTAAATAATTAAAATCAAAGGAATACAAATTGAAATAACAGTATAAATGAGTCCACAGATATTATTGACTCTGGTGTCAAAGCATGCCAGTTTAACAATGGGGTAGTTTCCACAGTATATATTGTTAATAATGTTTCCACACAACTGTAAAGTACCACTCAAACATACCAAAACAATAATTGCAAGAAAAGAGAACAGCCATGGTACAGCAATAAGTATTGTAATCTTATGAGGTGACATACGTGTGTTATATTGCAGAGGATAACAGATAGCAAGATATCTATCATAAGACATGATGGCTAAGTTGAAAAATTCTACATTCCCGTAAGAGCACAACCAAAAAATCTGCAGGAAGCAAAAAGGAGCAGAAACAGTGTGAATGTCAGAGAGGATCTGAAGCAGAAGGAATGGAAACAACCCTGTACTACCATACAGTTCATTTACAAACAGGCTGCACAGGAAAAGGTACATAGGTTCATGTAAGCTTCTGTTCATACAGATAACCACAATGAGAAACACATTGGAAATAACTATCAACATGTATAAAGATAAAATGATCATAAAATACAGATATTTAAAAGGTCCAGAGTCAAGGTACGCAGTCAGTATGAAATATGAAACCTGAGTAGAGTTGATCATGATCCTTCTGACTTATAAAAAACAATCATAACATTTCTCAGTATAATGATGACGTGTTGCATGTAATTTACTTTAAGCCTACGCTTGTTTAGGCCAAAGCAGCTAAAGCATTAAACACATACAGATAGTATTCTGTCACCACCATTACTCTCTGTAAAGTGTGTGTAATACCTGGATAAGACATTACACAGCAGAGATCATGACCTGGTGTGAATCCAAACATTCAGACTGTGAGTGGCTCCTCACTGAGCTGAAACTCTGCTTCTGATTCCTTTAAACTTTCAGACAGAAGACGCCCACAGCAGCAGACTGACCTCATCATCACAGGAAACACCGATTCATACTGATTTCTAACTGATGTTTTGAAATTAGCTGATTTTGTCTTTAAAACATTTTGAGAAAATAACTGTGTAAAATGATATATATATAAATTTATCTTAAATTATCTTAAAAACTTTTTCAGTTTTGTAGGGATGCTGAACTGAAATCTGGCTGTTTTACATATTTTACGTATTACATAATTTAGTGTGTCACACTGTCACATCCTGTTGTAGCTCGTGTTTTATTTTGAAGTGTTATTCTCTCTTTGTGTATTTTGTTGGTTGATTGGCTCATGTGTTTCACCTGTCTTGTTTCTCTCACCTGTGTCTGTTTAGTGATTACCTCCTCATGTCTATATAGGTTTTGGTTTTCAGTTCAGTCTTTGTTTGAGTCTTTGTGTTTTGTTCTGTGTTGCACTGCATGGTTTTCCCTGCTTATGCCACCCGTTGTTGTTTTGCCTGTTTTCATTCAGCCTGTGTTTTTCTGATGACTTTTCTCCTGAGTTGGCCATTAAAGTGCCCTTTCTTCCTGAGATTGCCTGTTTTCTGGGTCCACCCGCTACGCAACCGTGACACACTGTAAAATAGCTCTACCAGTACTTGGTTCTGACGTTGCTGTCAGCAACGCCTGCTTTTTCAACTATATGTGAGCAATCATTTGCTAGATGGCACAATAAACCTGGTACTAGAGCTGGAAGAACAAAATGTAGTTTTATTCATAAATGGCAATGAAGGGGTGGTGAATGGTATAAAAAAGTCAGTGTCATCAATGGTCCAAAGTTTTATTTTGGGTTCACTGTCAACACAAATGTTCATAAACTAAAATGAATATATCAGCATATATGCAGTTCCAGTCTGTAAATAAACTAGAGTCAATCAAAAAAACAACACAAAATGAAACTGTCTGTGTCACCTTTAAATAAGTTACAATGAGATGAGATCCACAATGTCAGCAACATTTTACATGGAAGTTGAAGAAAATGAATTAATTTCTTTTAAATTTAAAATGTTAAATGCCACTTGTATCCACCATCTCACTGTTTGGGTCACTACCCAAAGCTGGTGAGCATAGATGAGGGTTGGAACATAGACTGACTGCTAAACTGAGAGTTTCACCTTCAGGGTCAGCTCTTTTTTCAACCGGAATGTTCATCACTGCTGATGCTGCACCCATCCACCTGTCGATCTTACGCTCTATCTTAGCCTCACTGGGAAGAAGACCCCAAGATACTTAAACTCCTCCACTTGGGGCAGCAATCCCCCCCCCCAAGCCTGAGGAGGAAATCCACCTTTTTCTGTCAGAGCACCATGGGCTCAGATGTGGAGGTGCTGACTCTCATCCCGAAAAAACCGTCCCAGAGCCTGTTGGAGGTCTTCACCTGTAGAGTCCAACAGAATAACATCAACCACAAAAAGCAGAGAGTTGATTCTGAGGTCCCCAAACTGGACTCTCTCCTCCCCCCGGCTGCACCTTGAGACTCTGTCCATGAAGATCACAAACAGGATCAGAGACCAGGGACAGCCCTGATGGAGCACAACACCCACTGAGACCAGGTCTGACTTACTGCAGAGAATGTGAACACAGCTCTCACAGCGGTTGTATAGGGACCCAATGGCTCGCAGCAGAGAACCCGGTACCCCAAACTCCCACAACACCTCCCACAAGGTCCCCTGAGGGACACAGGCATAAGCCCTCCCCAAGTCCACAAAGCACATGTAGACTGGATGTGTGAACTCCCATGACCCCTCCAGTATCCCTTCAGGGTGAAGAGCTGGTCCACTGTTCCACAGCCAGGACAGAATCCACATCGGTCCTCCTGAATCAGAGGTTCAACAATCATCCAAAGCCTCCTTTCCAGCCCTCTGGCATTAGCTTTTCCCACGGGGCTGAGTAGTGTGACCCCTGATAGTTAGAGCACACCCTCTGGTCCCCTTTTTGACAAACAGGAACCAAACAGGAATCAATGGGTACTATCCCTGACCTCCATGAGACATTGAAGAATATTGTCAGCCATGACAGCCCAACAACGCCCAGAGCCTTTAGCATCTCAGGATGAATCTAGGTATATGGATGAGGCTTACCCCAAGTCCTCCAGCTCTTCCTCCTCCATAGAGGGCATGTCGATCAGGTTTAGGAGATCCTGAAAATGTTCCTTCCCCCACCCAACAATATTGTCAGTTGAGGTCAGCAGTTCTCCTCCCTTTCTGAGAAGAACCTGTGCTTAGCCCTGCCTTCACTTCCTGAATCACCTGACAGTTTGCCAGAAATTCTTTGAGGCCAGGCAAAAGTCCTAAATCCTCCCACCCCGAGATTTTTGTTTCAGTAACCACTCGAGCTGCTGCCTTTTTGGCCCGTCAGAACCTTTCTGCTGCTTCAGAAGACCCTTGAGCCAGCTGGGACCTCCTCCTTCAGCTCGACACCAGTCGTTTCTCGGTTTGCAGTCCTGATGGGTACCGATAACCTTTAAGCCACAACTACTGGCAGCCACTTCCACAGTTGAGGTCCTGAACATGGTCCACTCAGTTTTCATGTCCTCACACTGGAAGAAGGATGAATTCCTCTGGTGATGGGAGTTGAAGATCTTGTGGATGTGGGCCTCTGGAAGTCATTCCCAGTTCACCCTCAATACTCGTTTAGGTTTCCCAGTTCTGTCCAGCAGCCTCCCCTGCTAACTGATTCAAGTCATCACCTGAGGCCTCATCTACAAAGGGTGCTTACGCACAAAAACGTGGTGGTATTATCTGCATGTCAGCCAGGTATATCAAATTCCCATACAATGCAGCTGAACAGGTCAACATTAAAGTGCAATTTACAGCGAGAGTCGGTTTTCCTAGTGTAATCGGAGCTATCGACTACACACACATTGCTATAAAAGTGCCATCACATGATGCATTTGTATATGTCAACAGGAAACATTTTCATTCGATCAATGTACAGATCATACGTAATGCGCAAATGCAATTAACCAACATTGTAGTGAAGTGGCCTGGTTTAATGCATGATTCATACATTCTGAGTAACAGCATGGTTGGGAACAGACTACAAGCTGGCACTGTGCAATGGGTGGCTTCTTGTTGAGTAAATAATTTATTTGTTTAATTGTCCTAATATGAATCCCTGTGATGCGCATTGAGCATGTGCGCCCCCAAATACTATCCCATCTTCACAGCATCATTACTAGTCAGTGGTTAAAGTTAGTGACTTGCTGGTTAAACTACAGCTTCAGATCTTTCAATCAAGCCCCTGAATGTCTCTGTGTGCAAAGTACTCATGTTAAGAACAGCGTGCCAAAGAGTACTTTATTGCGTGCCTCCACTTCAGTGAGTAGCGTTGTTGGGTGGTTAAAGGAACATTTTGAGAATCTCCTAAACCCAACTGACAGGCCCTCTATGGAGGAGGCAGAGCTGGTCAACTTGGGGGAAGCCTCACTCATATGCCTAGTGGAGGTTTCTGAGGTGGTCAACAAGCTCCTTTGTGGTAAGGCACTGAGTGTGGCTGAGATTCTTTCTAAAATGCTGAAAGCTACTGAAATTGTTGGGGTGTCATGGATGACGCACCTATTCAATGTTGCATTGAGATTGGGCACAGTGCCTTTGGACTGGTATAGGGGGATAGTGGTTCCCACATTTAAAAAAGGGTACTGGAAGGTATGCTCCAACTATCGGGGTTTCACATTACTCAACCGTATGGGAACAAGTCATGCCATTAAGACACTGCCTTTCAAGTCAGTGGAGCCATAGTAGTTTAGCCTGAGCGTAGATATATGAATGGTGTCACCTAATATAGCCGAATACTCACTGTAGGAAGGCGATAAGTCAAAACATAATTTCAAACAGAGACTTAAAAATGTTGGTCATAAACTAATAACAGTGATGTGAAAAACTACCGTAACCCTAAAATTTTGTTCTCAAAATTCACCATAGATCAAGAATCAATTAATAATAAATCAATTTGTAGTATAAAATGGTTATCTCTTGATGTGTTGTGTGTGTGAAAAAGGAAACCATGGCTGATACGTCTCACTTTATTATAGAAGAGAACAGTGTCAAACAACCAATCTTGAGAGAGTCCCTGGTGCTGATCTGAGTCTCTCTTCCTACTCCAGTTTTAACAACACTATATGTAGTTTCTGAACAATTGATCAGTCAGGAAAAAACAGCACCTGGCCCTTTAACTATACCTGGCTTTTAACCTTTTAACCTAAGTAAAATATATGTTTGAATGTCACAGGAAGCCACAGGACATCAGGCAGAACAGATACCACAAATTAAATCCTAGTAAATGCACTTAATAAAATATAAAAACATAACAAGATCACTTGTCACCAACTGGCAGACCTACATGTTTAATAACCTAATTTTCTACACTAGAGACAAAGATTTGTCAAAAATCAATAAAAAAGGCAGTAATGATGTTTAAAGTATGATTATTTTGTTAAATGTCATATGTGTGATATATTACAAAGGGAGGCTGATAACTGATAACTTTCCAGATACTCACTAAACTAGAGACATCATGACTGTGGACACTGATGGAGTCACAGGAGACATTTTGTTATTGCTTTTACTTTTTAATGTGTTGGTTGATCTAAACTTCATCACAAAACAGACATTTACATATCAGAGGGATTTGGGACATTTCCTCAGCTCATACAGTAGAGGAGTGAAGAGTGGCTGGCATGTTAGAAAGTGTAAAGATAATAAAATTACAAACATATCTGATAACATGTTTCAATGGAAGACTTGTTTACATGTGTTTCGTATTTTTGACATTCCCATCCCATACATGATGGGATTCAAAAGCGGCTGCAGTATTAAAAAATACAATGACAGAATAATTTGCAGAACATTTGGTACTCTGCTCATATTAAACCTGCTCTGTAATAGTTGAAAATAGCATCCAAAAGAGAAGTTGAGCAGGGAAACAAGGTGAGGTGTGCAGGTACTGACAGCTTTCTGTCTGGTCTGTTTACTACCAGAAAAACAAACTCTAAGAATCTTTAAGTACGTGTAAAGAATTAAAATGAGAGGAATACAAATTGAAATAACAGTATAAATGAGTCCACAGATGTTATTGACTCTGGTATCAAAGCATGCCAGTTTAACAATGGGGTAGTTTCCACAGTAAACTCTGTTAATAATGTTTCCACACAACTGTAAAGTACCACTTAAAGACAGTAAGACCATAATTGCAAGAAAAGAGAACAGCCATGTTACAGCAATAAGTATTGTAATCTTACGAGGTGACATACGTGTGTTATATTGCAGAGGATAACAGATGGCAAGATATCTGTCATAAGACATGATGGCTAAGTTGAAAAATTCTATGTTCCCATAAGAGAACACACAGAAGATCTGCAGGAAACAAAAAGCTTTAGAAATAGTGTGAATGTCAGAGAGGATCTGAAGCAGAAGGAATGGAAACAACCCTGTACTACCATACAGTTCATTTACAAACAGGCTGCACAGGAAAAGGTACATAGGTTCATGTAAGCTTCTGTTCATACAGATAACCACAATGAGAAACACATTGGAAATAACTATCAACATGTATAAAGACAAAATTATCATAAAATACAGATATTTAAAAGGTCCAGAGTCAAGGTACGCAGTCAGTATGAAATATGAAACCTGAGTAGAGTTGATCATGATCCTTCTGACTTATAAAAAACAATCATAACATTTCTCAGTATAATGATGATGTGTTGCATGTAATTTACTTTAAGCCTACGCTTGTTTAGGACAAAGCAGCTAAAGCATTAAACACATACAGATAGTATTCTGTCACCACCATTCCCCTCTGTAAAGTGTGTGTAATACCTGGATAAGACATTACACAGCAGAGATCATACCTGGTGTGAATCCAAACATTCAGACTGTGAGTGGCTCCTCACTGAGCTGAAACTCTGCTTCTGATTCCTTTAAACTTTCAGACAGAGGACGCCCACAGCAGCAGACTGACCTCATCATCACAGGAGACACCGGTTCATACTGATTTCTAACTGATGTTTTGAAATTAGCTGACTTTGTCTTTGTCTAACATTTGCAAATTTTGAGACAATAGCTGGGTAAAATTACATCTGAGGAAATAGAGTAATTAAAGTTAATAGTAGCAATGAACAGGCCCTCACACCCCCATGCAGATTGGGTTGGGGCACAGTTGGTGGGTTCGCATCATGGGCATATAGAAGGTATTATACCCAGACTCTCATTGAACATTACATGAAGGGGTGAAATAATACTTACTGTGTCGACTATGTGGTGCTAGAGAATAACCACTAAGTAAAACACACACCCATTAATCATACCTCATGCTGTAGTGTATGATGTGGAGAACACACCATTTGAATTTCATGTAAATCGCATTATGTTTGTCATATGACGCTGACTTCCTGTGTCCAGTAGGTGCCGCTATGATTAAGAAACAATATTGAAGCACAGATGTTAGGAGCAAACACTCCAGTCCCCTTTTTTAAAAATAGGAACCACCATCCCTTTCTGCTAGTCCACAGGTAATGTCTCCAACCTCCATGCAACATTGAAGAGGTGTGTCAGCCATGACAGCCAAACAATGTCCAGAGCCTTCAGCATTTTAGGCCGAAACTCAGACACACCCTGCACCTTGCCACCAAGGAGCTTTTTAACTACCTGGAAAAACCTCAGGTAGTATGGATATGTATGAGGCTTCCTGCAAGTTGTACAATTCTGCTTCCTTCATAGAGGGCATGTCAGTCTGGTTTAGCAGATCCTGAAAGTGTTCCTTCCACCACCCAACAATATCCTCAATCAATATCAGCAGTTCTCCATAGTTGCTGAGAACAGGCTGGACTAAGCTTTGTTTCCTCTTCCTGAGTTGCCTGATGGTTTGCCAGAAATTCTTTGAGGACGAACGAAAGTCCTTCTCCCTGAACTCCTCCCATCCCCGGGTTTTTATTCAGTAACCACCTGAGCTGCCGCCTTTGTGGCCGGTCGGTACCCATCTGCTGCTTCAGAAGACACCTTGAGAAAGCCAGGGCATAAAGGCCTCCTTCTCCAGCTTGTTAGCCTCCTTCACTGCTGGCGTCCTCCAGAGAGTTCTTGGTTCGCAGCCCCGAAATGTATGGATGACCTTCCAGATACAACTCTTAGCAGCCTGTCAACAACTGAGGTCCTGAATATGTCACACTCCGATTGCATGTCCTAAAACAGGACGCAGGATAAATTCCTTTGGAAGATGGAATTTAAGATTTCGTGGATGGGGCAAATGCAAGACGTAACCAGTTTACCCTCAGTATTAATTTAGGTTTCCCAGGTCTGTCTGGCAGTCTCCCAGACACCTGATCCAACTCGTGGTGATCAGTTGACAGCTCTGCTCCTCTCTTTGCCTGAGAGTCCAGGACATACGGCTGCAGATCTGATGACATGATTACAAAGTTGATCAATACCAACAAAATGTATATTTGAGCTCATCTCTATGCATAGCACCGGCTCTGGAACCAAACCCCTGTCTGGATTTCCTTATTCAGCCAAATGCTACCAAGACCCGGCTTTGGATAAGAGGAGAAAAATGGATGGATAGATGGCATTTATGGAGTCATTTTTCATTGTGAAGGCAATTGTCAAACTCTTTCTCCAAGTACATTTTTTTGTGTTTGGGACCACTGTGTGTCTGCTTCTGCTTGTCTTAAACTTTTTCAAATAGTACATGCCAACAACAGCAGACTGACCTCATTACCAACAACCCCACTGATTAATTGTGACTTCTAATTGATTAATTACATTTAAAATTTAAAAGAAATTAATTGTCTATCTCAGTGTAAATTTTTGCTGACATTGTGGATCTCATCTCAATGTAACTTATTTAAAGGTGATACAGACAGTTTTAATTTGCGTTATTTTACTTATTTACAAACTGGAAATTATTGTATGCTGATATGTTAGATTTAGTTTATGAACGTCTGTGTCTACTGTGAACCCCGAATAAAACTTTGGACCATTGATGACACTGTACCCCTGCCTGGGAAGACTTTTCACCAAAAGTGCTGAGTAGATTAATTTCCCCAACCCAGATGGCCTTTTGTCTGAAGTCTAGCCATCTTTCATTAAATGACCTTATGTTTCATGTAATGTTTGTGAGTTCAGCATAACCCAAAACTGATGGGTCCACCTGCATCAATGTATGTCATCTGTTGCAAGGAGACTCTCAATGTTCCCTGAGAAGAAGTTAGTGTTTAGAAATGGATGACATGAAAAAGTGACATGCAAAGCTAACCCTAACCCCCAAATGATCCAGGAAGGCCGTTGTTTTTTAATTGTTGAAACATTATAAGCTCTTTGTGACTACAAACAGCAACCTCTAAACTTCCTCCACAACTCTTAAAGACAGTCACGTTCATCTGGATGCTATTCAGAACTAACCCTGAAAAGACCACTGTGTGTGAAAGGAGTTTGGGGGGACATTGAGGGTCGTGAATGGCTTTGCTCATAACAGAATGAGGAAATGCTGATCTTGATCCATAGAATATGCTATGAAGATCAACATCTTGTACAACTTGTTGTTGTGCTTCAAATGAACTCATAACTTTTCAAAACCGACAATCCGTCCTACTCATGGAAGGATTGACCAGATGTAAAGAGATGACAGATTATAAATAATGTGATTTCCCCTAACCAGAACTCTTTGTCATTTTACCTGGGTATTGTCTCAAAATGTGCAAATGTTTGAAAGACAAGGTGAGATAATTTCCAAACATCAGTTAGAAATCAGTATCAACCGGTGTCTCCTGTGATGATGAGGTCAGTCTGCTGCTGTGGGCGTCTTCTGTCTGAAAGTTTAAAGGAATCAGAAGCAGAGTTTCAGCTCAGTGAGGAGCCACTCACAGTCTGAATGTTTGGATTCACACCAGGTATGATCTCTGCTGTGTAATGTCTTATCCAGGTATTACACACACTTTACAGAGGGGAATGGTGGTGACAGAATACTATCTGTATGTGTTTAATGCTTTAGCTGCTTTGTCCTAAACAAGCGTAGGCTTAAAGTAAATTACATGCAACACATCATCATTATACTGAGAAATGTTATGATTGTTTTTTATAAGTCAGAAGGATCATGATCAACTCTACTCAGGTTTCATATTTCATACTGACTGCGTACCTTGACTCTGGACCTTTGAAATATCTGTATTTCCTGATCATTTTATCTTTATACATGTTGATAGTTATTTCCAATGTGTTTCTCATTGTGGTTATCTGTATGAACAGAAGCTTACATGAACCTATGTACCTTTTCCTGTGCAGCCTGTTTGTAAATGAACTGTATGGTAGTACAGGGTTGTTTCCATTCCTTCTGCTTCAGATCCTCTCTGACATTCACACTATTTCTAAAGCTTTTTGTTTCCTGCAGATGTTAATTATTTACTCTTATGGGAATGTAGAATTTTTCAACTTAGCAATCATGTCTTATGACAGATATCTTGCTATTTGTTTTCCTCTGCAATATAACACACGTATGACTCCTAATAAGACAAGAATATTTATTTCTGTAACATGGCTGTTCTCTTTTCTTGTAATTATTGCTTTGCTGTCTTTAAGTGCTATTTTACAGTTGTGTGGAAACATTATTAACAAAGTTTACTGTGGAAACTATCTTATTGTTAAACTGGCATGCTTTGACACCAGAGTCAATAACATATCTGGACTCATTTATACTGTTATTTCAATTTGTATTCCTCTGATTTTAATTCTTTACACGTACTTAAAGATTCTTAGAGTTTGTTTTTCTGGTAGTAAACAGACCAGACAGAAAGCTGTCAGTACCTGCACACCTCACCTTGTTTCCCTGCTCAACTTCTCTTTTGGATGCTATTTTCAAATATTACAGAGCAGGTTTGATATGAGCAGAGTACCACATGTTCTGCAAATTATTCTGTCATTATATTGTTTAATACTGCAACCGCTTTTGAATCCCATCATGTATGGGATGGGAATGTCAAAAATACGAAACACATGTAAGCAAGTCTTCCATTGAAAAATGTTATCAGATATGTTTGTAATTTTATTATCTTTACACTTTCTAACATGCCAGCCACTCTTCACTCCTCTACTGTATGAGCTGAACATGTCCCAAATCCCTCTGATATGTAAATGTCTGTTTTGTGATGAAGTTTCGATCAACCAACACATTAAAAAGTAAAAGCAATAACAAAATGTCTCCTGTGACTCCATCAGTGTCCACAGTCATCATGTCTCTAGTTTAGTGTGAGTTTTTGGAAAGTTATCAGTTGTCGACTGTAATACAACCTTTTGTCTCTAGTTTGGTGTCAGTGTAGGAAATTAGATTATTAAACATGTAGGTCTGCTAGTTGGTGACAGATGATCTTGATATGTTTTTTTATGTTTCATTTAATCTAGAAGAAAATCTGAAATCCTAAAATCTTATTGTTTTATTTATTTAGCATGTTTTTGTCCAGACTGACGTGAAATATGTGCATTCATACTTCACAGGAGCAAGAGAATTTTTTACTTTTTACAAACATTAAATGGCAGAATGTCATTTTGGAAGTAATGATTTTATAGTGTAATTATCTAAATAGAAAAATGTGTCATATCTGTGAGCCTTGTGCTTGTCCCAGGGGAGACTGGTGACATTAATCCATGTGGACCATATTCAGGACCTCAGGTTTGGAGGTGGAAACTCAAAATTGTAGCCAGGTCATTGGTGTCTATTGGGGTGGCTACGAGAGAATCAAGCTGAAGATGGGGGCCTTTACAGTCTTCTGAAGCAGCAGATGGCTACTAAAGGTCCAAAAAGTTGGAAGCTGAGGTGGTTACAGAAGCAAACACTGGGTTGTGGGAGGAATTTGGGGAGGCCATGGGGAAGGACTTTTGGTCAGACTCAAAGAATTTCTGGTAAACTGTCAGGAGACTCAGGAAGGGTGAAAAAGCACTTCACCTGACTGACATCCCCTCTAGGGAGAAGGCAAGGCTGGATAACTTGTGGGAAGCCTCACCCATATCTGTGCCAGAGGTTTCTGAGGTAGTCAAAAGGCTCCTCAGTGGCCCCCCAGATTCGGAAGGCTCTGGACATTGTTGTGCTGTCATGGCTGACACCACTCATCAGTGCCACATTGAGATTGGGGACAGTGGCCATGGACTGGCAGACCGGGATGGTGGTCCCCATTTTTAAAAAAGGGGACCGGAGGGTGTCTTCCAACTATCGGGGGATCACACTACTCAACAGTGTCCCAGAGTCCAACAGGCTCTGAGACGGTTTGCAGCCAAGTGTGAAGCGGTGGGGATGAGAGCCCCCTCAGGGTTGGGAGGAAGTCACTGCCCCAAGTGGAGAAGTTTAAGTATCTCGGGGTCTTGTTCATGAGTGAGGGTAGGATGGAGCAGGAGATGGACAGGCGGATCGGTGTGGCGTCAGCAGTGATGCAGGCATTGTACCGGACCGTCCTGTTGAAGAAGGAGCTGAGCCTGAAGGAAAAGCTCTCAATTTACCGGTCGGTTTACGTTCCAACCCTCACCTATGGTCACGAGCTTTGGGTAGTGACCGAAAGAATAAGATCGCAGATACAAGAGGCTGAAATGAGTTTCCTCCGATGAGTATCTGGGCTCAGCCTTAGAGATAGGGTTAGGAACTCGGACACCAGGGGGAGGCTAGGAGTAGAGCCGCAGTGAAAGGAGTCAGCTGAGGTGGTTCAGGCATCTGGTCAGGATGCCTCCTGGACGCCTCCATCTGGAGGTGTTCCAGGCAATTCCAACTGGGAGGAGACCCCGTGGTAGTCCAAGAAAACACTGGAGGGATTATATATCCCTTCTGGCCTGGGAACGCATCAGAATCCCCCAGGAGGAGCTGACGAATGAGGAGAAGGATGTCTGGATCACATTGCTTAGCCTGATGCCACTGTGACCCGGCCTGGATAAGCAGTAGAAAATGGATGGATGGACCACAGACAGTTGCCTTCACCGACTCAAGGAGAGAGACAGTACATCTCTCTGCCAAGATGATGCAGCCTTTACTGTGGCCTCAAGGCCCATGCTTGACCCTTAATAGACCCTTTTAACCTTCTACATTTTTGTTCTTTTCATTTTATGTCTTTTTTACTTTGTTCCATATTTTTGGTGTTCTCTGTAAGCGTCTTTGAGCACTTGTAAAAGCGTGTTATAAATAAAATGTATTATTACTATTATTACTAATATCATTATTATTTAATATGGACTATTCCCATATTGTAAAATTCTCTGATGACACTGCCATTCTGACCTTCAGATCATGGACAAATATCTTGGCACTTTGTTTGATTCACAGCTCAAATTTAAAGGAAACACTGAGTTGATTGTCAAACAATGTCAACAAAGAATCCACTTAATGCAAAAGCGTTCTTTTAATGTCTATGACACCATTCGAAAGCCTTTTAACATTGTCTTTTATCTGCTGGTTCAACGGGTTGTCTGTGACACTAAAAACACTATTGTAAAGGGTATGTTCAAAGATTATTGGCATTCAGCAGAGGAATTTGGACACAATCTGGGAGAAATGAGTGACTGAGAAAGCCAAAATAATTATCAGCCAACCACACCACATTCTGTAGACAGAGATTTTATTGTTGCCTTTCGGTCCTCGCTATAATGTGCCCAAATCACTATGCAAAGTCTGTTATTCCCTCTCTTGAACACAGACCCCACTCATTTTAGATGAACCAATTTATTATTATTATTATTTTTAGAGGATCTATTTATTGAATTTTATTTATGAGATTATGAGATTTATGAGACTTTCTATTGATTTTCCATATGTCTCTTCACGTTTTCTTACTGTTAATTGTTAATTGTTGGATTGATTGTTGGTCTATGTACGTGGGAAAGCTGCAAATGAATTGCCCATTTGGGATAAATAAAGTTGTCACAATCTTAATCTGATACTCACTCTAGAAATGTGTGAAAACATTATTTAACATGATCTGTGTCTGGGTAGCTAATCCAGGTTGTTCCTAAAGAACCAATCAGAGAGGTATTTTTGGTTAATCTCTTTGTCATCACTTTGATAATCAAACCAGGAACCAAAGTTATCAACCCAGGCAGTGTCTTCCAGTGTGTTAGACTACCAACAGCTCTACTGAGCTTCATGTCATCAGACAAAGAGACAAAACAGGAGCATTCAAAGGAAATCTCTGCAGAACAAGCACAGGCCGCACACATATGACATCAGCATAACAGCTAATAAGTTGCTAATGGGTTTCCAGGATGAGATACTGCATAATAATGTTTGATACTTTAAACTGTAGAAATATATTTATTTGATCATAAACAAATAACAGTGATGTAAAAACTACCGTAACCATATTTTTTGTTCTAACATGTAGTGCTGTTGAAGTACAAATTCTTAAAATGTACCATAGATAAAGAATCAGTTAATAATTCATTAATTCAACGCCAGTAAATGACCGAAACTTCACCACACAGACATTTACATATCAGAGGGATTTGGGACATGTTCAGCTCATACAGTAGAGGAGTGAAGAGTGGCTGGCATGTTAGAAAGTGTAAAGATAATAAAATTACAAACATATCTGATAACATGTTTCAATGGAAGACTTGTTTACATGCGTTTTGTATTTTTGACATTTGCATCCCATACATGATGGGATTCAAAAGTGGTTGCAGTATTCCAAAATATACAGATATAAATACTCGCAGAACATTTGGTACTCTGCTCATATCAAACCTGCTCTGTAATATTTGAAAACAACATCCAAAAGAGAAGTTGAGCAGGGAAACAAGGTGAGGTGTGCAGGTACTGACAGCTTTCTGTCTGGTCTGTTTACTACCAGAAAAACAAACTCTAAGAATCTTTAAGTACGTGTAAAGAATTAAAATCAAAGGAATACAAATTGAAATAACAGTATAAATGAGTCCATAGATATTATTGACTCTGGTGTCAAAGCATGCCAGTTTAACAATGGGGTAGTTTCCACAGTATATATTGTTAATAATGTTTCCACACAACTGTAAAGTACCACTCAAACATACCAAAACAATAATTGCAAGAAAAGAGAACAGCCATGGTACAGCAATAAGTATTATAATCTTATGAGGTGACATACGTGTGTTATATTGCAGAGGATAACAGATAGCAAGATATCTGTCATAAGACATGATGGCTAAGTTGAAAAATTCTACATTCCCGTAAGAGCACAACCAAAAAATCTGCAGGAAGCAAAAAGGAGCAGAAACAGTGTGAATGTCAGAGAGGATCTGAAGCAGAAGGAATGGAAACAACCCTGTACTACCATACAGTTCATTTACAAACAGGCTGCACAGGAAAAGGTACATAGGTTCATGTAAGCTTCTGTTCATACAGATAACCACAATGAGAAACACATTGGAAATAACTATCAACATGTATAAAGATAAAATGATCATAAAATACAGATATTTAAAAGGTCCAGAGTCAAGGTATGCAGTCAGTATGAAATATGAAACCTGAGTAGAGTTGATCATGATCCTTCTGACTTATAAAAAACAATCATAACATTTCTCAGTATAATGATGATGTGTTGCATGTAATTTACTTTAAGCCTACGCTTGTTTAGGACAAAGCAGCTAAAGCATTAAACACATACAGATAGTATTCTGTCACCACCATTCCCCTGTAAAGTGTGTGTAATACCTGGATAAGACATTACACAGCAGAGATCATGACCTGGTGTGAATCCAAACATTCAGACTGTGAGTGGCTCCTCACTGAGCTGAAACTCTGCTTCTGATTCCTTTAAACTTTCAGACTGAAGACGCCCACAGCAGCAGATTGACCAATCCTTACATGCATGGTTCGAATTACAGAGGAGCTAAGGGGAGCAAAGGGGGGCTAAGGGGAGCTCGGATCCCCTGAAAGGGACAGAAGCTCCCTTGAGACGTTCTGGGGGAGCTCTAAAAAACTGTTTTCTGTACATTAAGGTTTGTAAAATAAAAGTGCCACCCACTTTTAAAATCATTAGTTTGGACATCAGTACATCAGTCCACTCAGATATGATGAAATGTTTGTTTTTACTTTTACTGTCATCAAAAGTAACTAAGTTTATTCACTCACTTCAAACTTCAAATTGTCCAATAGTTCACCAAATTCCAAAATTCAACAATTAGAGAAATATTTATAAAATAAAATGACTCAAAACTGAAAAACTGATCATTGGTCAATAATACAGAGAGCATGATGTTTTGTTGCCGGACCCTCAAAAACGTTCATAAGCACACTTGGTATCATTTTACTTTAGTAAAAGATCAATAATTAGCAGGTAGCTTTGTACAACATTGACAATGTAATAACTAAAATATTGTCTCAGAATGTGGCATTTGTTCCATTTTATTTCATATTATTAGTATTTGTGCTGTTTTAGTCTTTTTTATGGAGCAGGGTAAGTATTGCTTTGTATCTACATTTAGATTCTTTGCGCACACACACCTGCAGCTGCTGAGACACTCTTTCAATTCATCACATTTAATATTAATCAGTGAGACTGAAAAATCTATGTTTTATTTAAAGAAATGATATATTATTACATCTGCATAGGATCTTTGTGACCAGCCCACATTTTACAGAAGATATGTTTACATGTATTTCGTATTTTAGACATTTGGAATCCATACATGATAGGATTCAAAAGCGGTTGCAGTACTACAAAATACAGCGAGAGAATGATGCGCAGCACATTTGGTACACGGTTCATATCAAATCTACTCTGAAGTATTTCAAAGCAGCAGCCAAAAGAAAAATTCAACAGAGACACAAGTTGAGGTGTGCAGGTACTGACAGCTTTCTGTCTGGTCTGTTTGGAACCAGAAAAACAAATTTTGAGAATTTCCATGTAAGAGAAAAGGATTAGAAACAGAGGGACTGTGATCGATAAAAAAATGCCAAAAAGTCCATAAATGTTATTTACTTTTGTGTCAGAACATGCCAACTTTACTATAAGGTAGTTTCGGCAAATCACACTGTTTATGACATTTCCACAAAATGTCAAACGGATGTTTAAAGATAAAGTAATGAGAAATTTCACAAATGAGTACAACCATATTAAAATAATAAAGATAACCACCTTGATAGACGTCATCCGTGTGTTATATTGCAGAGGAAAACAGATAGCAAGATATCTGTCATAAGACATGATGGCTAAGTTACAAAATTCTATATTTGCATAAGTATAAATACAGAAGATCTGCAGGAAGCAAAAAGGAGCAGAAACAGTGTGAATGTCAGAGAGGATCTGAAGCAGAAGGAATGGAAACAACCCTGTACTACCATACAGTTCATTTACAAACAGGCTGCACAGGAAAAGGTACATAGGTTCATGTAAGCTTCTGTTCATACAGATAACCACAATGAGAAACACATTGGAAATAACTATCAACATGTATAAAGATAAAATGATCATAAAATACAGATATTTAAAAGGTCCAGAGTCAAGGTACGCAGTCAGTATGAAATATGAAACCTGAGTAGAGTTGATCATGATCCTTCTGACTTATAAAAAACAATCATAACATTTCTCAGTATAATGATGATGTGTTACATGTAATTTACTTTAAGCCTACGCTTGTTTAGGACAAAGCAGCTAAAGCATTAAACACATACAGATAGTATTCTGTCACCACCATTACTCTCTGTAAAGTGTGTGTAATACCTGGATAAGACATTACACAGCAGAGATCATACCTGGTGTGAATCCAAACATTCAGACTGTGAGTGGCTCCTCACTGAGCCGAAACTCTACTTCTGATTCCTTTAAACGTTCAGACTGAAGACGCCCACAGCAGCAGATTGACCAATCCTTACATGCATGGTTCAAATTACAGAGGAGCTCAGGGGAGTTCAGGTCCCCTGAAAGGGACAGAAGCTCCCTTGACAGCCTCCCTTGAGACGTTCTGGGGGAGCTCTAAAAAACTGTCCACTTTTAGCTCATATTTTATTTTCTGTACATTAAGTTTCGCAAAATAAGTCCCCCCTACTTTTTAAAATCATTAGTTAGTTTGGAAATCAGTACATCAGTCTATCCACTCAGCGCTGTTTTCATAGCTTCAATATTAAATCCATTCCGCTTATTTATTGAGTGAAAACCCAAATTCACGAGCAAGGAACACATCACCAATGAAATAAGATTTAACAGATTTATTGACAGAATGAATGAATGTGCATGATTGATAATGAGTGGTCTTGGTGCGGAGATCTGGATGCGGTGTAGGGAGGTCGGATGAAGGATCCGCTGCTGCGCCCGGGCAGCGACGAACCCCCAAAAACCTCCAATTATTTAAGGCGTGCTTGTGCGGATTTTAGATCGTTGAGATCTGAGCGGATATATATCGGTGAGGCCCAACGGCCCATAATTTGAATAAAGTGCTCGGGTATGCCGTTACGGGATGCTGAAGTCCCGGCACCGATCCTAAAGGAGTGCCCGGAGTAATGCGTAAGCAATAAACCGGATAATGACAGTATTTGGCGTAAATGATGATGAAACCAGGACCGAGTGGTTATTTGACCGGATTCGGAGATGAAGAGAGGGTGAGATAGAGGTGTGCCGTGGGATTTTCGGTAGAGGAGATAGTTAGAAAGGATGGTGAATGGATCTAAAGAAGACTGGTTTTTAAAGTAGAAGACGGGTGTAGGATGGCCGGATTGATTAGTTTTTGTTTTCTTCAGATGGAGTACTATAGTGTTGTCGGAAAACAGTGATAAGTCAGAGATGCAAGCATGACGGCACGGGTCGAAGTGGGATGATGATGATGCGGTGAATTCTGAGCATCTGAGGAAACCGAAAAAGCTAAAACGAACATCGCTTCGATGGTCAGGGCGATGTGAGGAGTTTGGTAACCGGAGCGAATAGTGTGTAGGCAAGCGGACATTAGTTCGGTGATAAGAGGAAGCTGTTTAGGAGGTTTGGCTGGTTCTTGGCGGAGAAGACCGGAGAGACTTTACTTGGGGATGGTTTATGGCTGGGCTGGGAGTACCGGTGATAAGTTTAGAGAAAAAACTAATGCCGCTGAGGTAGGATTTGATGGTAGATGCTCTTATCTTCAAGGCAGAATGAGAATAAGTAACGTAGTAGATTACGGTGGTGAGATCAAACAAGGGGAAAATTATGTTATGAAATTGATGAAAATTGTTCCAGGCTGTCCAGTATGAGGAGAGTGTTGCGGGTGATATACTGTTAATGATGTGATTTTGGGATTCGACAATCAGGGGTATCAGAGACGGATTTATAAGTCAATGCTGAATATAGTGGAACTGGAGTCGGCAGCGGATCGGCGTGCGGAGCCAAGTTTTTGAACTCCTGAAACATGAAGCGAGAGAGAGAGTCAGCGATAGTATTATGGTGGCCTGGGACGTGGGCAGCATGGAGGATATATTGGTGGGTGACAGAGTGCCATGTGAGGCGACGCATGAATGGCATGATTGAATTGGAGTTGGAACGACCTTTATTGATGATATCGACTACTGAGAGATTATCGGAGTGTATGAGGATGGATTTTCTGGACCATTCGTGTCCCCATAGGACGGCGGCAGCTACTATTGGGTAGATTTCGAAGAGAGCGGAGAAAGCGACCTGGCAATTATTCGTGAGCTCTGGGGGCCATGATGAAGCGAACCATCTACCATTAAAGAAACCCCCAAAACCGGCTGAGGAAGCGGCATCAGTGAAGACCTGAATGTTGAGGGAGTTGTTTAATTGATCATCGTAAAAGAAAGAAATACCGTTTCAGTTTGAGAGGAGATGGAGCCATAAGCGCAGCTCGGCGAGACATGATGGGTTCAGTGAGACGGATGACAGGAGTGACGGTACTGAAGAGGCGATAGACAGAAGGTGAGAAATGAATGCCCGACCCTGGGGGATAATACGCAGGGCGAAGTTAAGGTGGCCGAGGAGTGAGAGCAATTGTCGTTTGGTGCAAGATGGGGCCAACAGGAAATTAGATATGAGAAGGCAGATACGTTTAAGCTTCTCGATGGGGAGGGATGCTTGGAACGAGTTAGTATCGAGAGTGATGCCCAAGAACTCTAATGAAGTAGATTGGCCCTTCGTTTTCTCCGTCGATAGTGGGACGCCAAGGTCGGTAAACACAGAGGTCAGTATGGCTATGCCAGATGTGGGAGGAGAAGAGGGTGGGGTAATGAGCAGAAAATCATCTAAGAGATGAACAAGGAATTGGATGCCGTGATTATTGCATAATATCCAGCATAGGGCTTCTGATAAGGTGTCGAACAGCTTGGGACTACTTTTGCAGCGAGTCTTACTGAGTCTTACTACAAAGTAGTATGCACCTCGCCATTGTACGCCGAAAAACCGCCAGAAATCAGGGTGGATAGGGAGAACATTAAATGCACTCGTGATGTCTGCTTTTGAAAGCCATGAACCTTTGCCTGCAAGTTTAATGAGTGCGATAGCGTGGTTTATTGTAGGTTTATTGTAGCGTAGTCTTCGCTAGGAATAAGGTTGTTAACGCTGGGGATGCTGCTGCTGTGCGGAGCTGAAAGATCAATGATGATCTGCTGCTTGCCGGAGTATTTTCAAGTTGCTATACCGAGAGGGCTAATACGAAAGGTAGGGAAGGGAGGTTGAGAGAAGGGGCCGATCATGAAGCCTTGCTCGATCTCTTTGGAGAGTAGGCGATCGACAGAGCTAGGGTCATTGATGGCTGACTGCAGATTTTTACATTCGAATGAAACGGATGGTTCTACTGATATACCGGGGTGGAAGCCTTCCTCGAAACTGCTAACAAGAAATTCAACGAATGCGGGATCAGGGTGGTGATGGAGAGCAGCTTTCAGTGCCATGATGTTGATAGGTGTTGAGGGGTGCTTACCTGACTTAATGGAAGTAGGGTTATGCGGGCATGCAGACCTGGCATGTCCACCGCCGCAGAAAGAGCACACATGGAGGTAGCGGCATTGGGACATTTTGCACCCTTCTTCGTTGAAGTTGTTGCATATAGTGTGCCCGCCTTGATGTAAGATGGGTCTGCCCCTCTTATCCACTCCGTTAATATTAGGTGAAAAGAGGGGGCGATTGGGTGCGACTGGCCTGTGAATGAGAGTTACTGGGGGGGCTGGTGATAGTGTATGGGGAAGGGCATAACTCCTGGTCGGATTATGTTGATTACCGGACATGGCTGGGATAGAGCAGGCGAATGCGGGATGGGAAGGTGCGCCGCAAAGGGTACAAGGCTGAGTGGCGCGGGCAGCAAAGATGCGACAATAGGTCTCTGTGTCCAGTGTGCCCCAGTATGTAACTTCATTAAACTGTTGGAGGCGGGCTATTGCTTCGGAAGCTAAGTGGATATGGTATTGATAAAAGCTGAAACCACCAAAACGGAGTGCCAAATTAAGGACAATTGACATGTAGTCATCCCGTTCTTGGCGTCGTGCCGGAAACCTGGAGCAGAGGATATCTCTGTATAAACGTGTAAGCGAACTCCGTGGGATTAAGTTCCCTGAAACCGGAGGATGATTTTTGTTGAAAATACCTTACGGGGTCATCGGTTTGTCTATCGACCGGAGATTGTAATATAGCTAGGTCGACATAATTACCGTCTAATATTTGTTTACTTATATTGGTGGGGACGGGCGATGGACGGGAGACGAGGGATGTTGTGGGAGCAGCACGCGACCATGAGGCTGTTGAAAAGTTTGGCCTTGTTGTCGGCACGGCTGAAGTGGATTCCCCTTTCTTGGAGTGTCTTTTGGAGGGTAGCCGGTGTCGGAGCGCAGCTGGGGGGCTGGAGTTATCCTTGCAAGTGAGGGAGTTGGATGACTGCGGGGTCTTCTGGAGGAAGTCCTCGAAGCGTCGCGTCCTCTTTTGGCTGGTGGAGGAGGTGTACCTAGTGGTACTAGTGGGAGTCGACTGCTTCCTTGGCTGGTTTAGGAGCCGGGAAGGTGGGGCCTCGGGCACTGAGGCTATGGCGACTTTTTCGGCTGGTTGGAGACCCTGGCGTTGGGTAACCAGTGTACCTCCGAAGGCCTCATCGTCGGAGGGAGACAGAGATAAGAAATCCATGCCGTGAAGACTGGTAAGTCACTATTAATAAGTAACTTATTGATCACAATTGTTGTTCTAGTACAGACGGGAGAAACACGAATGCAAGCGAACAAGGGGGTAGCTGGTTATGTCTGTTTATAAAGGAGCCAGAAGGGTTGTTATTGGTGTGTGTTCCCACTCCTGAAACTGCGCTTGTCAAGCTTCGAGTAAAGTCAGAATAAATATGTGTTCTGAGTTTGACATACCACAGAAAAGTGTGTTGTTAACCACCCTGCCAAATTTGAATGATTAAAAAAATCGCCAGATATATTAAATTAGGCTTCAAAGTTGTGCAAAAATCAGCCTCTTTCTCTGCTCCCAAACGCTGTGGGCGTGGCTGCCGAGTCCGCTTAAGTCCCGCCCCCTACCAAGTGACAATGAGTCAGACCTGGCTTATTTGCTCATACTGCTGTATGGAACAGAGCCCTGCTGTTTTCAGTTCATTGTATTACTTCTAGTCTCTGTGGTTCTTGACTCTGACTCTGCCCCTTTGGATGTGTTTGCCTGTCTGACATCCTGATTGAACCTTAGACTGGAAAATAAACGCTGTCTTATTCTTATTCTGTCTGCCCTGTGTTGAGTAGTGCATTTGGGTCTAAACTCAGTGTTTCCATCAGGCATGACAAAACTATAATGTATGGACTGAAGATATGTAAAATATGCATAATATGTAAAAATCTGCTGTATTGGAAAGTGAAGATCATCTGTATTTATGTAGCTTAGCTAATCATGTAAAATAAATGGATATGTTTGACTCTAATTGTGTGAAGACTCATAATATTTATTGTATGAACAGATATGCAGATATCAAAAATATCAAAGATTCTCTGAACAAAAAAATGTTGAACTTTTCATTATTAAAAAATTCGATAGAAAAACATTTATACATAATACACATACATATAAACAACTACACGGCTACTAACCCACATCACCACTGTTTGTTTCACTAGCTGTTTGTCTTAAGCTCCTGTTTCTTGTATCTGTGGTGTTGTACCACACAGTGAGCCATGACATTAACATGATATTTCCTATCAATACAATGAAGATATGAGGCCAGGTCAATCCTCCAAATATAACATAAAGTAATAATATGCTATACAATAAATATAATATACTGATAATGGATAGATTCATTACATCACCTGTCTCTGACTGCAAAGAGAAATCAACCCCAACCTTTACTGATATTGTCCGACCTGTACGTTTAATAACCTTATTTTCTACACAAAGGTGTGTCAACAGGCAGTATCCATGTAGTATCCATAAAGATAATAAAATTACAAACAGATCTGATAACATTTTTCAATGGAAGACTTGTTTGAATATATTTCTTAGTTTTGACATTTGCATCCCATACATGATGGGATTCAAAAGTGGTTGCAGTATTCCAAAATATAAAGATATAAATACTGGCAGAACATTTGGTACTCTGCTCATATCAAACCTGCTCTGTAATATTTGAAAACAACATCCAAAAGAGAAGTTGAGCAGGGAAACAAGGTGAGGTGTGCAGGTACTGACAGCTTTCTGTCTGGTCTGTTTACAACCAGAAAAACAAACTCTAAGAATCTTTAAGTACGTGTAAAGAATTAAAATCAAAGGAATACAAATTGAAATAACAGTATAAATGAGTCCATAGATGTTATTGACTCTGGTATCAAAGCATGCCAGTTTAACAATGGGGTAGTTTTCACAGTAAAGTTTGTTAATAATGTTTCCACACAACTGTAAAGTACCACTCAAACATACCAAAACAATAATTGCAAGAAAAGAGAGCAGCCATGGTACAGCAATAAGTATTATAGTCTTATGAGGTGACATACGTGTGTTATATTGCAGAGGATAACAGATAGCAAGATATCTGTCATAAGACATGATGGCTAAGCTGAAAAATTCTACATTAACATAAGAGTACAAACAGAAGATCTGCAGGAAGCAAAAAGCTTTAGAAACAGTGTGAATGTCAGAGAGGATCTGAAGCAGAAGGAATGGAAACAACCCTGTACTACCATACAGTTCATTTACAAACAGGCTGCACAGGAAAAGGTACATAGGTTCGTGTAAGCTTCTGTTCATACAGATAACCACAATGAGAAACACATTGGCAATAACTATAAACATGTATAAAGATAAAATGATCATAAAATACAAATATTTAAAAGGTCCAGAGTCAAGGTACGCAGTCAGTATGAAATATGAAACCTGAGTAGAGTTGATCATGATCCTTTTGACTTACAAAAAACAATCATAACATTTCTCAGTATAATGATGACGTGTTGCATGTAATTTACTTTAAGCCTACGCTTGTTTAGGACAAAGCAGCTAAAGCATTAAACACATACAGATAGTATTCTGTCACCATCATTCCCCTCTGTAAAGTGTGTAATACCTGGATAAGACATTACACAGCAGAGATCATGACCTGGTGTGAATCCAAACATTCAGACTGTGAGTGGCTCCTCACTGAGCTGAAACTCTGCTTCTGATTCCTTTAAACTTTCAGACAGAAGACGCCCACAGCAGCAGACTGACCAATCCTTACATGCATGGTTCAAATTACAGAGGAGCTAAGGGGAGCTCGGGTCCCCTGAAAAGGACAGAAGCTCCCTTGACAGCCTCCTTTGAGACGTTCTGGGGGAGCTCTAAAAAACTGTCCACTTTTAGCTTATATCTTATTTTCTGTACATTAAGTTTCACAAAATAAAAGTCCCCCCTAATTTTTAAAATCATTAGTTAGTTTGGACATCAGTACATCAGTCTGTCCACTCAGCGCTGTTTTCATAGCTTCAATATTAAATCCATTCCGCTTATTTATTGAGTGAAAACCCAAATTCACGAGCAAGGAACACATCACCAATGAAATACGATTTAACAGATTTATTGACAGAATGAATGAATGTGCATGATTGAGATCTGGATGCGGTGTGGGTAGGTCGGATGAAGGATCCGCCGCTGCGCCCGGGCAGCGACGAACCCGCAACAATCTCCAATTATTTAAGGCGTGCTTGTGCAGATCTTAGATCGTTGAGATCTGAGCGGATTTAACAGTGGCACGTTAACGAGGCCCAACGGCCCATGATTTGAATGAAGTGCTCAGGTATGCCATTACGGGATGCTGAAGTCGCGGCACCGATCCTAAAGGAGTGCCCGGAGTAATGCATAGGCAATAAACCGGATAATGACAGTATTTGGCGTAAATGATGATGAAACCAGGACCGAGTGGTTATTTGACCGGATTCAGAGATGAAGAGAGAGTGAGATAGAGGTGTGCCATGGGATTTTCGGTAGAGAAGATAGTTAGAAAGGATGACGAATGGATCTAAAGAAGACGGGTGTAGGATGGCCGGATTGATTAAATTTTGTTATCTTCAGATGGAGTACTATAGTGTCGTCGGAAAACAGTGATAAGTCAGAGATGCAAGCATGACGGCACGGGTCGAAGTGGGATGATGATGCGGTGAATTCTGATCATCTGAGGAAACCGAAAAAAGCTAAAATGAACTTCGCTTCGAGGGTCAGGGCGATGTGAGGAGTTTGGTAACCGGAGCGAATAGTGTGTAGGCAAGCGGACAGTAGTTCGGCGGTAAGAGGAAGCCGTTTAGGAGGTTTGGCTGGTTGTTGGCGGAGCAGTGAAGGGAGTAGTCTTCGCTAGGAATGAGGTTGTTAACGCTGGGGATGCTGCTGCCGTGCGGAGCTGAAAGATCAATGATGATCCGCTGCTTGCCGGAGTATTTTCAATTTGCTATACTGAGAGGGCTAATACGAAAGGTAGGGAAGGGAGGTTGAGAGAAGGGGCCGATCATGAAGCCTTGCTCAATCTCTTTGGAGAGTAGGCGATCGACAGAGCTAGGATCGTTGATGGCTGACTGCAGATTCTTACATTCGAATGAAATGGATGGTTCTACTGATATACCGGGGTGAGGACCAGTAAGAAGAAATTCAACGAATGCGGGATCAGGGTGGTGACGGAGAACAGCTTTCAGTGCCATGATGTTGATAGGTGTTGAGGGGTGCTTACCTGACTTAATGGAAGTAGGGTTATGCGGGCATGCAGACCTGGCATGTCCACCGCAGCAGAAAGAGCACAACATGGAGGTAGCGGCATTGGGACATTTTGCACCCTTCTTCATTAAAGTTGTTGCATATAGTGCGCCCGCCTTGATTTAAGATGGGTCTGCCCCTCTTATCCACTCCGTTAATATTAGGTGAAAAGAGGGGGCGATTGGGTGCGACTGGCCTGGGAATGAGAGTTGCTGGGGGGGCTGGTGATAGTGTATGGGGAAGGGCATAACTCCTAGTCGGATTATGTTGATTACCGGTCATGGCCGGGATAGAGCAGGCAGATGCGGGATGGGAAGGTCCGCCGCAAAGGGTACAAGCTGAGAGGCGCAGGCGGCAAAGATGCGACAATAGGTCTCTGTGTCCAGTGTGCCCCAGTATGTAACTTCATTGAACTGTTGGAGGCGGGCTGCTGCTTCGGAAGCTAAGTGGATATGGTATTGATAAAAATTGAACAGGGGGAGCAGCAAAGCTTTCAGGCATCCCGGTGCCATGGTGAGCTGCTGCATATATGTGTCTACGCTGTGTGTAAGGAGAAGCAGTTCGTACTGGCAACCCGGTGCCAGCCGTGGCTACTGAACCGAGGAGGTGAGCTGGGTGTGAGGAGAAGGCTGGGTGTCCTGGCATCCCGGTGCCAGGTTCCTTCTTACCCTGACTGACTGCAAAGGATTCGTGTAGTGTACGGTGGCTGCCGTATCGTGCTGAGACTGGTGGGCAGTAACCTGGGTTTCCCTGAGCTTTGAAGCGCTCTTCCTCCTTTTTGGGTTGGAGGCTTGAGGCTGGGAATAAGTTACCTCTCTGGGCGGGGTTCTGATGTCATCCCGTGCGGCGTGCGGCGTAACGCGTAACGTCGCTTGGAGAGACACCAGTGGGGACGGTGGTGTGGGAGCAGCACGCTGCCATGAGGCTGTTGAAAAGTTTGGCCTTGTTGTCGGCACTTTTGGAGGAAGTCCTCGAAGCGCTGCGTCCTCTTTTGGCTGGTGGAGGAGGTGTACCTGGCGAGGTGGAGGAGTCGTCAGATGCACTGTAATTTTGGAGGTTTAGGAGAGATGATCCGGGCGGGATGGTGACGATGGAGGACATGGAGCTAGCGTGAGTCGACTGCTTCCTTGGCTGGTTTAGGGACCGGGAAGGTGGCGCCTCGGGCACCGAGGCTATGGCGACTTCTTTGGCTGGTTGGAGACCCTGGCGTTGGGTAACCAGTGTACCTCCGAAGGCCTCATCGTCGGAGGGAGACAGAGATAAGAAATCCATGCCGTGGAGACTGGTAAGTCACTATTAATAAGTAACTTATTGATCACAATTGTTGTTCTAGTACAGACGGGAGAAACACGAATGCAAGCGAACAAGGGGGTAGCTGGTTATGTCTGTTAATATAGGAGCCAGAAGGGTTGTTATTGGTGTGTGTTCCCACTCCTGAAACTGCGCTTGTCAAGCTTCGAGTAAAGTCAGAATAAATATGTGTTCTGAGTTTGACATACCACAGAAAAGTGTGTTGTTAACCACCCTGCCAAATTTGAATGATTAAAAAAATCGCCAGATATATTAAATTAGGCTTCAAAGTTGTGTAAAAATCAGCCTCTTTCTCTGCTCCCAAACGCTATGGGCGTGCCCACCGAGTCCGCTGAAGCCCCGCCCCCTACCGAGTGACAATGAGTCAGACTAATGAAATAAACCTGGCTTATTTGCTCATCCTGCTGTATGGAACAGAGTCCTGCTGTTGTCAGTTCATTGTATTACTTCTAGTCTCTGTGGTTCTTGACTCTGACTCTGCCCCTTTGGATGTGTTTGCCTGTCTGACATCCTGATTGAACCTTAGACTGGAAAATAAACGCTGTCTTATTCTTATTCTGTCTGCCCTGTGTTGAGTAGTGCATTTGGTCAGTGTTTCCATCAGGCATGACAAAACTCTAATGTATGGACTGGAGATGTGTAAAATATGCATAATATGTAAAAATCTGCTGTATTGGAAAGTGAAGATCATCTGTATTTATGTAGCTTAGCTAATCATGTAAAATAAATGGATATGTTTGACTCTAATTGTGTGAAGACTCATAATATTTATTGTATGAACAGATATGCAGATATCAAAAATATCAAAGATTCTCTGAACAAAAAAATGTTGAACTTTTCATTATTAAAAAATTCGATAGAAAAACATTTATACATAATACACATAAATATAAACAACTACACGGCTACTAACCCACATCACCACTGTTTGTTTCACTAGCTGTTTGTCTTAAGCTCCTGTTTCTTGTATCTGTGGTGTTGTACCACACAGTGAGCCATGACATTAACATGATATTTCCTATCAATACAATGAAGATATGAGGCCAGGTCAATCCTCCAAATATAACATAAAGTAATAATATACTATACAATAAATATAATATACTGATAATGGATAGATTCATTACATCACCTGTCTCTGACTGCAAAGAGAAATCAACCCAAACCTTTACTGATATTGTCCGACCTGCACGTTTAATAACCTTATTTTCTAGACAAAGATGTCTCAACCACCACAACAGGCAGTAACCATGTTACAGCAATAACTATGATTATCTTGTGTGTTATAATCCAGCCGATAACTGAACTTTCTAGATACTCACTAAACTAGAGACATCATGACTGTGGACACTGATGGAGTCACAGAAGACATTTTGTTATTGCTTTTACTTTTTAATGTGTTGGCTCATCTAAACTTCACCACACAACAGACATTTACATATCAGAGGGATTTGGGACATGTTCAGCTCATACAGTAGAGGAGTGAAGAGTGGCTGGCATGTTAGAAAGTGTAAAGATAATAAAATTACAAACAGATCTGATTTTTCAATGGAAGACTTGTTTGAATATATTTCTTAGTTTTGACATTTGCATCCCATACATGATGGGAATCAAAAGTGGTTGCAGTATTCCAAAATATAAAGATATAAATACTCGCAGAACATTTGGTACTCTGCTCATATCAAACCTGCTCTGTAATAGCTGAAAATAGCATCCAAAAGAGAAGTTGAGCAGGGAAACAAGGTGAGGTGTGCAGGTACTGACAGCTTTCTGTCTGGTCTGTTTACTACCAGAAAAACAAACTCTAAGAATCTTTAAGTATGTGTAAAGAATTAAAATCAAAGGAATACAAATTGAAATAACAGTATAAATGAGTCCATAGATGTTATTGACTCTGGTGTCAAAGCATGCCAGTTTAACAATGGGGTAGTTTCCACAGTATATATTGTTAATAATGTTTCCACACAACTGTAAAGTACCACTTAAAGACAGTAAGACCATAATTGCAAGAAAAGAGAACAGCCATGTTACAGCAATAAGTATTCTTGTCTTATGAGGTGACATCTGTGTGTTATATTGCAGAGGATAACAGATAGCAAGATATCTATCATAAGACATGATGGCTAAGTTGAAAAATTCGACATTCCCATAAGAGTACAAACAGAAGATCTGCAGGAAACAAAAAGCTTTAGAAACAGTGTGAATGTCAGAGAGGATCTGAAGCAGAAGGAATGGAAACAACCCTGTACTACCATACAGTTCATTTACAAACAGGCTGCACAGGAAAAGGTACATAGGTTCATGTAAGCTTCTGTTCATACAGATAACCACAATGAGAAACACATTGGAAATAACTATCAACATGTATAAAGATAAAATTATCATAAAATACAAATATTTAAAAGGTCCAGAGTCAAGGTATGCAGTCAGTATGAAATATGAAACCTGAGTAGAGTTGATCATGATCCTTCTGACTTATAAAAAACAATCATAACATTTCTCAGTATAATGATGACGTGTTGCATGTAATTTACTTTAAGCCTACGCTTGTTTAGGACAAAGCAGCTAAAGCATTAAACACATACAGATAGTATTCTGTCACCATCATTCCCCTCTGTAAAGTGTGTGTAATACCTGGATAAGACATTACACAGCAGAGATCATACCTGGTGTGAATCCAAACATTCAGACTGTGAGTGGCTCCTCACTGAGCTGAAACTCTGCTTCTGATTCCTTTAAACTTTCAGACAGAAGACGCCCACAGGAGCAGACTGACCTCATCATCACAGGAAAAACCGATTCATACTGATTTCTAACTGATGTTTTGAAATTAGCTGATTTTGTCTTTAAAACATTTTGAGAAAATAACTGTGTAAAATGATATATATTTATATATATATATATATAAATGTATCTCCATTCATTTAACTTTTTCAGTTTTCTAGGGATGCTGAACTGAAATCTGGCTGGGACGTATTACATAATTTAGTGTGTCACACTGTCACATCCTGTTGTAGCTCGTGTTTTATTTTGAAGTGTTATTCTCTCCTTGTGTATTTTGTTGGTTGATTGGCTCATGTGTTTCACCTGTCTTGTTTCTCTCACCTGTGTCTGTTTAGTGATTACCTCATCATGTCTATATAGGTTTTGGTTTTCAGTTCAATCTTTGTTTGAGTCTTTGTGTTTTGTTCCTTGTTGCACTGTGTTGTTTTGGTCTGCGTGGTTTTCCCTGCTTATGCCATCCATTGTTGTTTTGCCTGTTTTCATTCAGTCTGTGTTTTTCTGATGACTTTTCTCCTGAGTTGGCCATTAAAGTGCCCTTTCTTCCTGAGATTGCCTGTTTTCTGGGTCCACTCGCTACGCAACCGTGACACACTGTAAAATAGCTCTACCAGTACTTGGTTCTGACGTTGCTGTCAGCAACACCTGCTTTTTCAACTATATGTGAGCAATCATTTGCTAGATGGCACAATAAACCTGGTACTAGAGCTGGAAGAACAAAATGTAGTTTTATTCATAAATGCCAATGAAGGGGTGGTGAATGGTATAAAAAAGTCAGTGTCATCAATGGTCCAAAGTTTTATTTTGGGTTCACTGTGAACACAAATGTTCATAAACTAAAATGAATATATCAGCATATATTCAGTTCCAGTCTGTAAATAAACTAGAGTCAATCAAAAAAACAACACAAAATGAAACTGTCTGTATCACCTTTAAATAAGTTACAATGAGATGAGATCCACAATGTCAGCAACACTTTACATGGAAGTTGAAGAAAATGAATTAATTTCTTTTAAATTTAAAATGTTAAATGTAATTAATCTATTAGAAGGTCAGCCCAAGGCTGAGGGGGAAATCCTCCTTTTTCTGTCAGAGCACCATGGCCTCAGATGTGGAGGTGCTGACTCTCATCCCGATCGCTTCACATTCAGCTGTAAAACCATCCCAGAGCCTGCTGGAGGACTTCACCTGTAGAGTCCAACAGAACAACATCAACCACAAAAAGCAGAGAGGTGATTCTGAGGTCCCCAAACTGGACTCTCTGCTCCCCCCGGCTGTACCTTGAGACTCTGTCCATGAAGATCACAAACAGGATCAGAGACCAGGGACAGCCCTGATGGAGCCCAACACCCACTGAGACCAGGTCTGACTCACTGCAGTGAATGTGAACACAGCTCTCACAGCGGTTGTATAGGGACCCAATGGCTCGCAGCAGAGACCCGGGTACCCCAAACTCCCGCAACACCTCCCACAAGGTCCCCTGAGGGACACAGGCATAAGCCCTCCCCAAGTCCACAAAGCACATGTAGACTGGATGTGTGAACTCCCATGACCCCTCCAGTATCCCTTCAGGGTGAAGAGCTGGTCCACTGTTCCACAGCCAGGACAGAATCCACATCGCTCCTCCTGAATCAGAGGTTCAACAATCATCAAAAGCCTCCTTTCCAGCCCTCTGGCATTAGCTTTTCCCACGGGGCTGAGTAGTGTGACCCCTGATAGTTAGGAATCAATGGGTACTATCCCTGACCTCCATGAGACATTGAAGAATATTGTCAGCCATGACAGCCCAACAACGCCCAGGGCCTTTAGCATCTCAGGATGAATCTAGGTATATGGATGAGGCTTACCCCAAGTCCTCCAGCTCTTCCTCCTCCATAGAGGGCATGTCGATCAGGTTTAGGAGATCCTGAAAATGTTCCTTCCACCACCCAACAATATTGTCAGTTGAGGTCAGCAGTTCTCCTCCCTTTCTGAGAAGAACCTGTGCTTAGCCCTGCCTCCACTTCCTGAATCATCTGACAGTTTGCCAGAAATTCTTTGAGGCCAGGCAAAAGTCCTAAATCCTCCCACCCCCAGGTTTTTGTTTCAGTAACCACTCGAGTTGCTGCCTTTTTGGCCCGTCAGAACCCTTCTGCTGCTTCAGAAGACCCTTGAGCCAGCTGGGGCCTCCTCCTTCAGCTCGACACCAGTGGGTTCTCGGTTTGCAGTCCTGACAGGTACCGATAACCTTTAAGCCACAACTACCGGCAGCCACTTCCACAATTGAGGTCCTGAACATGGTCCACTCAGTTTTCATGTCCTCACACAGGAAGAAGGATGAATTCCTCTGGTGACGGGAGTTGAAGATCTTGTGGATGTGGGCCTCTGGAAGTCATTCCCAGTTCACCCTCAATACTCGTTTAGGTTTCCCAGTTCTGTCCAGCAGCCTCCCCTGCTAACTGATCCAAGTCATCACCTGGGGCCTCATCTACAAAGGGTGCGTACGCACAAAACATGGCGGAATTATCTGCATATCAGCCAGGTATATCAAATTCCCATACAATGCAGCTGAACAGGTCAACATTAAAGTGCAATTTGCAGTGAGTCGGTTTTCCTAGTGTAATTGGAGCTATCGACTGCACACACATTGCTATAAAAGGACTGGAAGGTATGCTCCAACTATCAGGGTTTTACATTACTCAACCGTATGGGAACAAGTCATGCCACTAAGATACTGCCTTTCAAGTCAGTGGAGCCATAGTAGTTTAGCCTGAGCAGATACAGTGTAGATATATGAATGGTGTCACCTAATATAGCTGAATACTCACTGTAGGAAGGCGATCAGTCAAAACATAATATCAAACAGAGACTTAAAAATGTTGGTCATAAACTAATAACAGTGATGTGAAAAAACTACCGTAACCCTAAAATTTTGTTCTCAAAATTCACCATAGATCAAGAATCAGTTAATGATAAATTAATTTGTAGTATAAAATGGTTATCTCTTGATGTGTTGTGTGTGATAAAAAGGAAACCATCGCTGATACGTCTCACTTTATTACAGAAGAGAACAGTGTCAAACATCCAATCTCGAGAGAGTCTCTGGTGCTGATCTGAGTCTCTCTTCCTACTCCAGTTTTAACAACACTATATGTAGTTTCTGAACAATTGGTCAGTCAGGAAAAAAACAGCATCTGGCCCTTTAACTATACCTGGCTTTTAACCTTTTAACCTAAGTAAAATATCTGTTTGAATGTCACAGGAAGCCACAGGACATCAGGCAGAACAGATACCACAAATTAAATCCTAGTAAATGCACTTAATAAAATATAAAAACATAACAAGATCACTTGTCACCAACTGGCAGACCTACATGTTTAATAACCTAATTTTCTACACTAGAGACAAAGATTTGTCAAAAATCACTAGAAAAGGCAGTAATGATGTTTAAAGTATGATTATTTTGTTAGATGTCATATGTGTGATATATTACAAAGGGAGGCTGATAACTGATAACTTTCCAGATACTCACTAAACTAGAGACATCATGACTGTGGACACTGATGGAGTCACAGGAGACATGTTGTTATTGCTTTTACTTTTTAATCTGTTGGCTCATCAAAACTTCACCACACAACAGACATTTACATATCAGAGGGATTTGGGACATTTCCTCAACTCATACAGTAGAGGAATGAAGAGTGGCTGGCATGTTAGAAAGTGTAAAGATAATAAAATTACAAACATATCTGATAACATTTTTCAGTGGAAGACTTGTTTGAATATATTTCTTAGTTTTGACATTTGCATCCCATACATGATGGGAATCAAAAGGGGTTGCAGTATTCCAAAATATAAAGAAATAAATACTCGCAGAACATTTGGTACTCTGCTCACATCGAATCTGCTCTGTAATATTTGAAAACAACATCCAAAAGAGAAGTTGAGCAGGGAAACAAGGTGAGGTGTGCAGGTACTGACAGCTTTCTGTCTGGTCTGTTTGGAACCAGAAAAACAAACTCTAAGAATCTTTAAGTATGTGTAAAGAATTAAAATCAGAGGAATACAAATTGAAATAACAGTATAAATGAGTCCATAGATGTTATTGACTCTGGTGTCAAAGCATGCCAGTTTAACAATGGGGTAGTTTCCACAGTAAAGTCTGTTAATAATGTTTCCACAAAACTGTAAAGGAGCACTTAAAGACAGCAAAGCAATAATTGCAAGAAAAGAGAACAGCCATGTTACAGCAATAAGTATTCTTGTCTTACGAGGTGACATCTGTGTGTTATATTGCAGAGGATAACAGATAGCAAGATATCTATCATAAGACATGATGGCTAAGTTGAAAAATTCAACATTTACATAAGAGTACAAACAGAAGATCTGCAGGAAACAAAAAGCTTTAGAAACAGTGTGAATGTCAGAGAGGATCTGAAGCAGAAGGAATGGAAACAACCCTGTACTACCATACAGTTCATTTACAAACAGGCTGCACAGGAAAAGGTACATAGGTTCATGTAAGCTTCTGTTCATACAGATAACCACAATGAGAAACACATTGGAAATAACTATCAACATGTATAAAGATAAAATGATCATAAAATACAGATATTTAAAAGGTCCAGAGTCAAGGTATGCAGTCAGTATGAAATATGAAACCTGAGTAGAGTTGATCATGATCCTTCTGACTTATAAAAAACAATCATAACATTTCTCAGTATAATGATGATGCGTTACATGTAATTTACTTTAAGCCTACGCTTGTTTAGGACAAAGCAGCTAAAGCATTAAACACATACAGATAGTATTCTGTCACCACCATTACTCTCTGTAAAGTGTGTGTAATACCTGGATAAGACATTACACAGCAGAGATCATGACCTGGTGTGAATCCAAACATTCAGACTGTGAGTGGCTCCTCACTGAGCTGAAACTCTGCTTCTGATTCCTTTAAACTTTCAGACAGAAGACGCCCACAGCAGCAGATTGACCTCATCATTACAGGAAACACCGGTTGACATAATTACACTTTCAAATGGTCATGAATATTTAAGAGAGCTCAATTTTGACAAGAAATTGGCATTCATGTGCAATGTGATATGATGAAAAAATTAAATATAGTTTACATAATTTACCACAGCTTTATGGTGTCTGATTAGCTTGAAAGTATCAAATCTACAAACACAGAGCATGTTCATGGTCCTTGGCGCATACGTCAGTTATTCTTCATTGGTACACTGAATGTAAACGTATTCTGAGGGTCCTGTCAGAGAGAGTTTCAACTCCCTCCTCCGGGAGAGCTTCGACCGTGTACCGGGGGAGGTGGGGGACATTGAGTCCGAGTGGGCCATGTTCTGTGCCTCCATTGTCAAGGCGGCCGACCAGAGCTGTGGCCGCAAGGTGGTCGGTGCCTGCTGTGGCAGCAATCCCCGAACCCGCTGGTGGACACCGGTGGTGGGGGATACTGTCAAGCCGAAGAAGGAGTCCTATAGGACCTTTTTGGCCTGTGGGACTCCGGAGGCAGCAGCCAGGTACCGGCAGGTACCAGCAGGCCAAGCGGAGTGCAGCTGCGGCGGTCGCTGAGGCAAAAACTCGGACATGGGAGGAGTTTGGTGAGGCCATGGAGAATGACTTCCAGATGGCTTCGAAGAGGTTCTGGGGGACCGGAGGGTGTGTTCCAACTATAAGGGGATCACACTCCTCAGCCTCCCTGGTAAGGTCTATTCGGGGGTGCTGGAGAGGAGGGTCCATCGGATAGTCGAACCTCGGATTCAGGAGGAGCAGTGTGGTTTTCGTCCATGCTGTGGAAATGTGGACCAGCCCTATACCCTCTGCAGGATCCTTGAGGGTGCATGGGAGTTTGCCCAACCAGTCCACATGTTTTGTAGACTTGAACCCTTGTGGGGGTTCTCCGGGAGTATGGGGTATCGGACTCCCTGATAAGGGCCGTCCGTTCCCTGTATGACCGGTGTCAGAGCCTGGTCCGCATTGCCGGCAATAAGTCGGACTTGTTTTCAGTGAGAGTTGGACTCCGCCAGGGCTGCCCTTTGTCACCGATCCTGTTCATAATCTTCATGGACAGGATTTCTAGGCGCAGCCAGGGTGTGGAGGGGGTCCGGTTTGGTGACCTCAGGATTGGGTCACTGCTTTTTGCAGATGATGTGGTCCTGTTGGCTTCATCAGACCGTGACCTCCAACTCTCACTGGATCGGTTCGCAGCCGAGTGTGAAGCGGCCGGGATGAGAATCAGCACCTCCAAATCCAAGGCCATGGTCCTCAACCGGAAAAGGGTGGAGTGCACTCTTCGGGGCGGGGATGAGATTCTGCCTCAAGTGGAGGAGTTCAAGTACCTTGGGGTCTTGTTCACAGTGAGGGAAGGATGGAGCGGGAGATCGACAGGCGGATCGGTGCGGCGTCTGCAGTAATGCGGACTCTGCACAGATCTGTCGTGGTGAAGAGAGAGCTGAGCCGAAAGGCGAAGCTCTCGATTTACCAGTCCATCTTGGTTCCTACCCTCACCTATGGTCATGAGCTTTGGGTAGCGACCGAAAGAACAAGATCGCGGGTACAAGCGGCCGAAATGAGCTTCCTCCGTAGGCTGGCTGGGCTCTCCCTTAGAGATAGGGTGAGAAGCTCAGTTATCCGGAGGGAGCTCGGAGTAGACCCGCTGCTCCTCCACGTCGAGAGGAGCCAGATGAGGTGGTTCGGGCATCTAATTAGGATGCCTCCCGGACGCCTCCCTGGTGAGGTGTTCAGGGCACATCCCACCGGTAGGAGACCCCGAGGAAAACCCAGGACACGCTGGAGAGACTACGTCTCTCGGCTGGCCTGGGAACGCCTCGGGGTCCCCCTGGAAGAGCTGGACGAAGTGGCTGGGGAGAGGGAAGTCTGGGCTTCCCTGCTTAGGCTGCTGCCCCCGTGACCCGACCCCGGATAAGCGGAAGAAGATGGATGGATGGATAGCTTCATGCCTGATTTAGTACCACCAAATCACTTTGTGTAGTTAAAATAAAATGTGGACAGCTTTTGAGACATTTCAATAGAATTAGATGAACAGCTCAACTTTAAAATCTGAGCTTTAAAAGGCCCTAAACAGTTAACATGACTCTGACCTTTCATCTTCCTCTTCCTCTTTGCTGCTGGTGGATGCTTTTATCCAGCAGAGCAGAGAGCTGCTTCCCTGCTGTAGCTCCCTTTCTGTTTCCTTTCTTACCCTCTCCTTCTAGGCATTGTGCTGCAATTAGTAAATAAAAAGACCAAAAGTATGAATAAGACTGCTTGGTGACATTACAATAAGGCAGAAGACTTTTTCTGTTTGTCATTTAGCAAATAAATTACTGCAAGTGTTAATTATGTAGCCTAATGTAAATAAATATTCAGCTTAAGTATACTGATAGAATCACATGCTGGCAAACTCTACCGACATTAGTTGTGTGGTCATCACGTCATATCTATGATTGATTTGGGCTAGCGTGGGAGGGGGGTGGGTGGGGGGTGGCATATTGGGGCATTATTATCACACGCTTTTAATCATCAAGGACTTATAGATGATCATGTCAACATGGGCCACATGCAGAAAAAAATAAAACTCTCAAAGGGAGCTTGCTTGGTCCAGAGGTGCTATAGCGCCACCTAGTGTCTCTCTGTGCACACCACTGCTTTTAACCCTGAACTTCATGATACTGGTACTCAATGACAGAGGAGGTTGCTGCTCTTCACTCTATTAGTCACAACTGAAACAGGAGAAACATGGAACAGTCTGCAAAAAGCCTTAAAATGAGATGTTTTACCACCAAAAGGCTTTATCTTAGTCCTGGTTTTCATTGATTGCAATTGTTTTTTGTGTTTATACCAAAAGTTGAAGCACAGATGTGTTTAGAAAGCATCAATAGTGGATCTGACTGATCAATAAATGTGATTAAACCTTGATTCATGCTGCAGAGAGCAGAGAGACTAAACAGCTCCTATCACACAATATCATATCCTGTTTGACCTCAGACATGAAAATATAACATATAATAAAGATGTAAATGTATTTAAAGGTAAAATGAGCAGAGCTTTATGGAAGTGTGGGGTTTATTGTAGAACCATTAGAGCCATCAGTCTTCATCATCATAACTACTATCTTATTAAAACTATTAACTATTCATTTCACTACAACACATGGACATAGATACGGAGATCATCTGACCCAGAACAGCCTCAACCCTAACCCAGACCCTAACTCAGACCCTAACCCAGACCCAGAACAGCCTCAATGACAAACATTAGTAGCTTCTATATAAAAAATATGACATGTAAAATATTTATTTTTTAGTGCTTTTTGGGCCACGTTCATCAAATTTCAGAATAAAAGACATTTGCAGTGTTTTTACAAGTTGTTAAATGTGTGTGAACAGTATGTAAGGGGTTAACCCAAACCATCATCTTCCCTTCCCATCATCCCTGAACTGAACCAGACTTTCACCACAGCGCTGTCACATCATGTTCAAATCAATCTTCATTTACACAACATCTAATCTCTCAGCTGTCACCACAAGCTTCTCTCTCCTCTCCTTCACACCTGACAAAAAACTGATCATCTTTAAAAAGTAATAAAAGACGTTTAAAGGAACATTTCACATTTACTTATATATTATATATATTGTAATTATTTGGTTTGTTCTATGTAATCATATTATGTTCTGTAATATTGTGTATTTTATAACATTTTTAGGTTTTAAATAAGCCCATTTATCATTTGTTGTGTACATTTGAACTTAACTTAATCTGTCCAAAAATCTAAATCTAGATTTCTATCATTTGATCCATTTAGTTTCAGTAAGTTTAAACAACATAAATATTCATTTTATTTTAGATAATTCTCTTTCATTGAACATTTCAAAGAATGATTCAAACCAAACTGTATTCTAATTTTTAATTCTTTATTTTAAAACAATAGCTTCAATACACATTTTACAGACAGTGTTGATATTCTTATAATTATCTGGGTTCAGCAGATATCACTGTTTTCCATGTATATGATTTATTTGCTGTTTAATAAAAGACATCTCTTGCATTATTATAACTTCTGTACATCTTTTATGAAATGAGAAAATGTGCTTTCATTTGAAACTGTTGTGAAAAAATAAACTCTGAGTGTCAGACTTTAAACCTCACATGTATTAATTAACATGCTGGAATCACTGCAGTCTGCTTGGTTTTTACATTATTGTTCTACATATTAGCAAAGACAAAACTTTTACATACCATACGGATTTTTGACATGTTCAGGCCGTACAGTAAAGGGTTGAAAAGCGGCTGACATGTGAGCCAGTATAATGATAAAAAAATACGCAGAATATTTGGGATTTTGTTCATATTAAACCTGCTTTGCACTACTTCAAAACTGGCTCCACATGAGAAGTTGAGCAGCGAGGCGAGGTGAGGCGTGCACGTGCTCACCGCTTTCTGTCGGCTCTGTTTACAACCAGAGAAACAAATCTTTAAAATCTTCATGTAAGTGAAAACAATCAGAATTAGAGGGCCAAGGATTGTGAGCGAAGTAATAAAGAGCCCGTAGATGTTATTGATTGTGATGTCGAAACAGGCCAGTTTGACTATAGAGTAGTTATCACAGTACACTTTGTTAATAATGTTCCCACACAGCTGTAAGGAGTTAGTCAATGATGTCATCACAACACACAGTAACAAAGGGATTAACCACGTTACAGCAATCAGCATGGCAATCTTGTTAAATGTCATCCGTGTGTTATACTGCAGAGGACAACAGATAGCCAGATATCTGTCATAAGACATGATGGCTAAGTTTAGAAACTCTACACCTCCATATGAGTATAAAACAAAATTTTGCAGGTAGCAAAAAGGAGCAGAAATAGTGTGAATGTCAGAGAGGATCTGAAGCAGAAGGAATGGAAACAACCCTGTACTACCATACAGTTCATTTACAAACAGGCTGCACAGGAAAAGGTACATAGGTTCATGTAAGCTTCTGTTCATACAGATAACCACAATGAGAAACACATTGGCAATAACTATCAACATGTATAAAGATAAAATGATCAAGAAATACAAATATGTTAAAAGTCCAGTGTCAAAGTAAGCAGTGAGTGTGAAATAAGAAACCTGAGTGGAGTTCATCATCATCATCTTCATCATCATCATCCTCATATAACACTGTTCTGTTCTGTTTTAGTCAAACTTGGAAGTACATGCAGCTAACAGTATTCACACCACACACACAGGTAAATAACATGTCCTTATTTAAAGTGTGTATAAGAACTCATCCTTCCTGCTGCAGTCAGTGTGACTCCCTCCTGACTGAGATTAAACTCTGCTGCTGCTTCTTTTCAACACTTCAACCCAACGACGCCTCCACACAGCAGACTGACCTCATCTCCACGGAGACGCTGGTCACACTGCTTTGTGACAGATGTGATTGCTTCTAAACAGCCAACAGTTGTCTTTTACAAATGTATACGAAGACATTTCAAACGTATTTCTGATCCACTGTCTACTCACTATTGGAAACAGATACCTCAACTATACACTGTGGGTCACCATGACAACCACACTGTTAGATATGTTCAGTTATCAGTTGTCATCGTTTAACACTGACCCTGACCCAGCATCGGCCTGCAGCACCAGCTCCCATACAAACACACACAGGTAGAACATCTCACCATCCACAGTCAGCTGCACAAACAAAAAGGGACATTTTACTGTTTTTTCCAATTGCTAAAACACAATTTTGCAAACTAGGCTGGTTTTATCAAAATACTTAAAGGTAGAATATGTAGAATGAGCAGAACAACGCCATCTAATGTCTCGAGATCGTAGTCGCAACAACCAAAAAGTAATTCCAGCAGTCGGGTTGCCAGGTCCGGTGCCGGATTTTATTTTAGCTCTAACTCTGTAAATATACCACTTTATCCACATGTCTAATCTTTTTAGGTGAGAAAGTAGCCCTTTAGATCCACCATGTGACGCTAATTTGTCCAAATAACATCTGCTTAAAGTTTTGTTCCTGCGAATTCGGAGCCACTCAAGTTAGCCGTAGCGAGTAACGCACTTCCGGTCATTTTCACAAAATAAAACACCCGTTGCCTTTTATTATTAAGAAAACCATAACGATAGAGTTGGTGCTTTTATTTTGAAAACAGGAAGCGAACATACCCTCGCTGTAACTGACTTGAAACCACCGAGGTACATTACATTGTAACGCCAGTGGGAGTAGCAGCAATGTTACCTGTTGGACTAAATACATGTTGACATATTGAGGAAAGTATTCCGGTTTTATGGAAACGGATTTCATATTTCAGCAGAATGGATACTTGTCGAGCTGCACAGAAAGTCCTGAGTCATAAGATGATCGTTGTGGATAAAGGGAAGACTTTGAAGGTATGTAGCATCATAGCTGTTAGCTTACTTTAGCTGAGGGGCTAGCCGAGCTAATCGCTAATACTATTACGGCTGTGAGCAACCATATAAGTCGTGAGTGGTCTTGAATGAATCAGAACAATCTAAGCTTTCCAACAATGTACGGCATGAGTATATATGTTTAAGGGTTGGTGTTTAAAACATTCAGAAGACCGTGTGGCTACCTCCTAACATCCGTCCCGTCCCGTGAACGGAACAGCGTGCGTTAAGAGGTTAATGATCAAATATCAAAATCCGAATAGCGTCAGAAAGTCAACCCACTCTCCACATTTCCATTGCTACCGTTTTGATACTTCATGGTACACAAACAAATAGCATCTCATATGAAAGCTAAGACCCTGGCGAGTTCAACAGTACCACTATTATTGAGCTAAAAACTCAGTGAACCAGCAGCATACAACGGTAAACAACCACTTATTTACAGCTACTAACAGATATTCTGTCTTACCTTTGAAGTTTTGTGATGAAAAGTTGTACTTGAGAGCAAAAAACGCTGGTTTTAGTAAATCCAACACGGCTCTGCTTGTTTACAACTCCATTTCACCCAGTGCCAGCCTACAGTAGCTGCACCGGAACAACAGACAACCCTGGCAACCCGCACTTCCGGTCGCTAAATGGCTGGTACAATGTTCACAGAACGTGTCAGAACGTCATTGTCGAACCCGTCAAAAAAATTTAAAAATATTAATTCAGACTAAATATTTTTTTTTATGGAAAGGCAATACTTTCATTCTGTACCCCTCAAAACGCCCCGTGGCTGTATTATTTTTAAAAAATATATAGCTTTTAATAAATATTCTACATATTCAACCTTTAACCAAACCAAACAAACAAACTGCAAAATACCTCATATATCCAGTTAAGTTCCGCATCACTTTTAAACTTCTTCTCCTCACCTATAAATCTCTCCATGCCGTTGCACCCCAGTACCTAACAGACCTCCTCCAGGTTCACCTCTACGTGACCTGCGCTCTGCTCAGTGTTGCCAACTTGGCGACTTTCTCGCTAAATCTGGCAACTTTCCAAACCCTCATAGCGACTTTTTTCCTCAAAAGCGACTAGTGACTAATCTAGCGACTTTTTCTGGTGTTATTGGAGACTCAGAAGTGAAAGTATGTATTGTTACTGTCCTCAACGAGTAGCGGGTGCTGCCGTGAGCCCCTCCCCCATCCCAAAGCACTCACAGGCGTTCAGGTTCACAGTAGCCTCACACAGCGGCAGTCAGAGCAGAGAGGAGACCCACACCACTCCGCATCCACCCTGCATACCAGCCTTTTGATTAAATTTGATATTCTAACGTTTAACAATAAAGATCAAAATGTATTTACATTTTAAAAAACAAACAAACCAAGAATCAACATAAGAAAGCTCATTTGTAGTTTTTAACATATTTAGGGTTTTTTAACTCCCTTTTTGTCTCCCCCACAGCGTCCAATACAATAACATGCAAATGGTAATTATGCAAATTAGGCGATGACGTCATTTAGCGACTTCTAGCGACTTTTAGGACAGCCTATAGCTACTTTCCTTACTGAGGAGTTGGCAACACTGGCTCCGCTGACTTGGGCCTCCTGTCCATCCTCCACACCAGAAGGCAAACCATTGGGAGCAGGGCCTTCAGTGTGGAACTCGCTCCCTCCTAATATTCGCCAAGCACCAACTCTGGCCTCTTTTAAATCACTGTTGTTCCTGGAGGCTTTTGCCGGCTAAATGTGTGTTTTTGTCTGTTCTTGTTATTGTGAAGCCACCTTGGATTTCATGAAAGGCGCTATACAAAATAAAGTTATTATTAAGTTATTATCATATATCCTGCAAAATAATTATTTATTTATTTCTCCACAGAGACAATGTGCAGCAAAGTAGTGAAGCACTGCAACCAAAACTACATAAAGCTTAATCAAAATCTAACTTCATTCATATTAGCAGACGTTTGTATAACCAATTACACACTGTTCTCGTCTCTCGTCTCGTCTTCTCTGGGGTCGGGTCGTGGGGGCAGCAGCCTAAGCAGGGAAGCACTCTGTGCAGAGTCCGCATTACTGCAGATGCCGCACCGATACGCATGTCGATCTCCAGCTCCATCCTTCCCTCACTCGTGAACAAGACCCCGAGGTACTTGAACTCCTCCACTTGGGGCAGGATCTCATCCCCGACCCGGAGAGTGCACTCCACCCTTTTCCGGTTGAGGACCATGGACTCGGATTTGGAGGTGCTGATTCTCATCCCGGCCGCTTCGCACTCGGCTGCGAACCGATCCAGTGAGAGTTGGAGGTCATGGTCTGATGAAGCCAACAGGACCACATCATCAGCAAAAAGCAGTGACCCAATCCTAGAAATCCTGTCCATAAAGATTATGAACAGGATCGGTGACAAAGGGCAGCCCTGGCGGAGTCCAACCCTCACTGGAAACAAGTCCGACTTATTACCAGCAATGCGGAGCAAGCTCTGACACCGGTCATACAGGGAACGGACGGCCCGTATCAGGGGGTCCAATACCCCGTATTCCCAGAGAAACCCCCACAGGACTCCTCGAGGGAAACGGTCGAATGCCTTCTCCAAGTCCACAAAACACATGTGGACTGGTTGGGCAAACTCCCATGCACCCTCAAGGATCCTGCAGAGGGTGTAGAACTCCTCACACTGCTCCTCCTAAATCTGAGGTTCGACTAGTCGACGGACCCTCCTCTCCAGCACCCCCGAATAGACCTTACCATGGAGGCTGAGGAGTGGGATCCCCCTATAGTTGGAACACACCCTCCGGTCCCCCTTGTTAAAAAGAGGGACCACCACCCCAGTCTGCCAATCCAGAGGCACTGCCCCCAATATCCACGTGATGCTGCAGAGTTGTGTCAACCATGACAGCCCCACAACATCCAGGGCCTTAAGGAACTCGGGGCGGATCTCATCCAGTCCCGGGGCCCTGCCACCAAGGAGCTTTATGACCACCTCGGCAACCTCCACCCCAGAGATAGGAGAGCCCCCCCTCGGGTCCCCAGGCCCTGCTTCCATACTGGAAGGCGTGCCGGTGGGATTGAGGAGGTCTTCGAAGTATTCCTTCCACCGATCCACAATGTCCCGAGTTGAGGTCAGCAGCGCAGAGTCCCCACCGTACACAGTGTTGACGGTGCACTGCTCCCCCCTCCTGAGACGCTGGATGGTGGTCCAGAACCTCTTCGAAGCCGTCTGGAAGTCATTTTCCATGGCCTCACCGAACTCCTCCCATGTCCGGGTTTTTGCCTCAGCGACCGCCGTAGCTGCACTCCGCTTGGTCTGTCGGTACCTGCTTGCTGCCTCCAGAGTCCCACAGGCCAATAAGGTCCTATAGGACTCCTTCTTCAGCTTGATGACATCCCTCACCGCCGGTGTCCACCAGCGGGTTCGGGTATTGCCGCCACAACAGGCACCGACCACCTTGCGGCCACAGCTCTGGTCGGCCACCTTAACAATGGAGGCACGGAACATGGCCCACTCGGACTCAATGTCCCCCGCCTCCCCCGGCACATGGTCGAAGCTCTCCTGGAGGTGTGAGTTGAAACTGTCTCTGACAGGAGACTCTGCCAGACGTTCCCAGCAGACCCTCACAATGCGTTTGGGCCTGCCAGGTCTGACCGGCATCCTCCCCCACCATCGGAGCCAACTCACCACCAGGTGGTGATCAGTTGACAGCTCCGCCCCTCTCTTCACCCGAGTGTGCAAGACATGCGGCCGCAAGTCCGACGACACGACTACAAAGTCAATCATGGAACTGCAGCCTAGGGTGTCCTGGTGCCAAGTGCACATATGGACACCCCCCCCCCCCTTATGCTTGAACATGGTGTTCGTTATGGACAATCTGTGACGAGCACAGAAGTCCAATAACAGAACACCGCTCGGGTTCAGATCGGGCGTTCCTCCCAATCACACCCCTCCAGGTCTCACTGTCGCCGCCAACATGGACGTTGAAGTCCCCCAGCAGAACGAGGGAATCCCCAGGGGGAGTACTCTCCAGCACCCCCTCCAAGGAGTCCAAGAAGGGTGGATACTCTGAACTGCTGTTTGGACCATAGGCACAAAGAACAGTCAGGATCCCCCACCCGAAGGCGGAGGGAGTCCCTAGAGCTAGCTTCTGCAGCCGAGGATCGGACCGCCAAGGTCTGCTGCCCAGCTCACGGCGCACCCGACCCCTTTGGCCCCTCCCACTGGTGGTGAGTCTGTGGAAGGAGGGTTCCATGTCCCTTCTTTGGGCTGTGCCCGGCCAGGCCCCATGGATGAAGGCCCGGCCACCAGGCGCTCACCACTGAGCCCCACCCCCAGGCCTGGCTCCGGGGGGGGCCCCGGTGACCCAAGTCCAGGGCGAGGGACACGAAAAAACATTTTTCTTGATTATCATAGGGGTCATCTTTTGAGCTACCCTTTGTCCTGCCCCTCCCCCAGGACCGGTTTGCCATGGGAGACCCTACCAGGGGCATAAAGCCCCCGACAACTGAGCTCCTGGGGTCATTGGGACATGCAAACCCCCCCACCACGATAAGGTAGTAGCTCAGGGCGCACACTGTTGGTCATAATGAAATCACTCTCATCTTTACTTTGCTTTGTCATATTATTCTTCAGATTGTTCACATGCACAGAAATATGTGCAGATACAAACACATGCTGTTCGAACATTCATTATTCAGTGTAACATTTGCACAGCAGATAGATTTACACTGGAGGGAACACAAACATGCTCACAAAAACAGAAAACTGAAAAACTGAAAAAAAGAGGCAAGAAAAATAATTAGGCAGCATCTTTCTGCACATCACAGGAAATATCTTCTTTATATCACTTTGTTTATATCAGTTTAAATAATTGTATTGTGTTAGCAATTGGAAAAAACTGGAAATTAGGACATTTTATCCACATAAAGCCCAGTCTGATCTCAGGTGGGTCACACCAGTAAAACCATTACATAATAACCTACAAATGATATATAATATATATATAAAGTATAACTCTACTATAATAAACCATCTATTTACAGCCTGAGATGTCTCAGCTTTAATATCTGAATGATTTAAATGGGACCAGAATATATGAATAGATATTTTTCTGCTCACGGTGGAAAAATTGGAATTCTTTTCTGCAATGTTCATATTACAGTTATCCAGTGGGGCTGGACTGGACCCTTTGGCGGCCTGGTTTTGGTCCACGGGCCTTATGTTAGACACTTATTTCCAACATGATTTTGAAATATAAAGAACCATAAAGAAACACAACATAAAACTGAACAATACAATGTTGAAATGTTATAAACTCATTTATAAAAATAATAACATCAAATTAAAAAGTTTTATTATAAACTTTCATAAATAAAATATAAGATAATTTAAACAGTTTGAACTTATTACAATAGTTGCTGCTGTTTTCCTCCTTTGCACAAGTTGTTGTTTTTGTCTTCATGAAATGGTGTGTGTGTGTGTGTGTGTGTGTGTGTGTGTGTGTGTGTGTGTGTGTGTGTGTGTGTGTGTGTGTGTGTGTGTGTGTGTGTGTGTGTATGTATGTGTGTGTGTGTGTGTGTGTGTGTGTGTGTTACCTGTATAGGTTAAAAGAAGCAGGCTCAGTGTGTCAGTGTGTCAGTGTGACGCCAGCAGCTCAGCAGTCTCATCATGTGTCATATTGACTATTAATGAGGTAATAATATCTAATAACGTGTGATGTGTGTGTGTTTGTGTTCATGCTGTGATGGTGATGTGTGTTTAACCCTTTCATGCATGAATTATGATAACCTCAGTCTGGATTTATGTTTTTATTTCTCTATCGGCATGCAAAAAAAAAAGAAACTTCATTTTATTTTTCATCAAATTACATTTATAATACCATAAGTCAACTGATTTACAACCAATAAAAGTTACTTTAGATGAAGTGTTAATGTATGAAATGATACATAAGTGTCCATAGTGGTGGCTGAAGTGCAACTATGCCTTCAAAATCCATCAAAATCCATCAAAATCCATCATCATGCATGTAAGAAAACTGTTTTTTAATAGCTGTTTACTGCAGTGACCGCTATGCATGAAAGGGTTAAACGTTACACACAACAATCATCATGTAATAACTGTGATGTGTTCACCTGTCACACAGCGCTCATCATTTCTCTAAGACCCAGATGAAGGACGACGATGATGATGATGAACTCCACTCAGGTTTCATATTTCATACTCACTGCTTACTTTGACTCTGGACTTTTTACATATCTGTATTTCCTCATCATTTTATCTTTATACATGTTGATAGTTATTTCCAATGTGTTTCTCATTGTGGTTATCTGTATGAACAGAAGCTTACATGAACCTATGTACCTTTTCCTGTGCAGCCTGTTTGTAAATGAACTGTATGGTAGTACAGGGTTGTTTCCATTCCTTCTGCTTCAGATCCTCTCTGACATTCACACTGTTTCTAAAGCTTTTTGCTTCCTGCAGATCTTCTGTTTGTACTCTTATGGAGGTGTAGAGTTTCTGACCTTAGCCATCATGTCTTATGATAGATATCTGGCTATCTGTCATCCTCTGCAGTATAACACATGTATGACTCCTAATAAGATAGCTAAGCTGACGGCTCTGATCTGGATCTATCCTCTGTTCATCAACGCTGTGATCGTAGCCGGTCTGACGGCTCCGCTGCAGCTCTGTGGAAACGTCATCAACAAAGTTTACTGTGATAATTATTACGTGGTCAAACTGGCGTGCTCTGACATCACAGTCAACAACATCTTCGGCCTTAGTCACATGTTCACTGTCATCTTTGGTCTGATCTTGCTCATAATTTACACGTACATCAGGATCCTCAGAGTGTGTTTCTCTGGCTGTCAGCAGACGAGGCGTAAAGCGGTGAGCACGTGCACGCCTCACCTCGCCTCGCTGCTCAACTTCTCATGTGGAGCTTTCTTTGAGATATTACAGAGCAGGTTTAATTTGAAAAGACTCCCCAATTTGTTGCGTGTTATTTTGTCATTATACTGGCTCACGTTTCAGCCTCTCATTAATCCTTTACTGTACGGACTGAAAATGTCTAAAATACGGATTCTATCAAAAAACCTGTTGCTAGGAAACAAACTGTGACACCGCTCACGTTTCCTTTAAACCACTTAATATTAAAAAAAAAGATATGTCATTGAGCTTTATTGTGTTTTAAATGTTAACTGTTTTATTGTTTATAAAAGATGAATATAAATGATTATTATTATTATTGAGTTGTAATCAGCTGCTGTTTAAAAGCTTTGAGTTAACTCTTTACATACTGTTCTCATTCACATCCTCCCCATCAGTCATTCATAAATGTTTGTATTTTATTATTTTATTGTCCAGAATATAATATACAACATGTTTGAATGCATATTTAAAAAGAAATTAAAGGTCAAATTTGTTTGAGTCTAACATTTAACTCAACATCATTTCATATTGAACTTCATCCTTCAGTATCTTGGAGGCTTATAATCAAACCAGAAGTCACATCTGAGTGTTTCCTGCATGTATGAGTCCAGCACAGCAACAGTTTCAGTGTTAGTCGTGAATTGATCAGAGCGGCATCACGGCCTGGTTTAATGTTTCATTCCAGGTTGATAGTGTGTAACTGTGTAGATAGACGGCAAAGATGAATCAAATCAGAAGTTGTGTCTTAATACATGTTTTAATACGAGCTCGGTTCATGTCTGCATGCCTGAGACACTGACAAAGATTCAGGAGTCTTATACAGTCACAGAGAGGGTCAAATATCTTCAGTAGGCAGTTTGAGCAGAATGTGATGTCCTTTGTGAGACACCTTAAGTTATTCTGGACTATATCAATCATTCTTTGACATGTTTCTTCAGACTTTATGGTGCCCTGCTGAGTGGGGTATGTTAAGAGAAAAAACAGGTTATTCTTTCTTTCTTCTGTATTTAACGTCCTCATAAAGTTGCACAAACATCAACCGACATCTCATCAGTCTAGTCTGACATAAGGACATAATTAGAAGTCAAACTAATTCAAAGATAAGATCATTTAAACAATGTGCAGAGGTTATCACAGCAGCAGCAGCAGCAGCAGCAGCAGCAGCAGCACTCCACACATCAGTTTGACCCTGAAAATATTCAGTTAACCCTTTAAACACTGTTCATATTCTCTCCTCACAGTTTGCTTATACTAAGACAGTCACCCAAATATGGTTCACAAAGGGCATCAGGACATTTGGGGACTTATATAAAGATGGAGTCTTTGAGTCATTTGAAGGTGTCATGGCTAAATACATACAGCCTTGATAAGAGACATTTCTTCAGGCATTATATCCAAACATACCCGTCATAAAACAACCCTTAGATAATATATTAAATAGCAAAAATGAAATCAAGTGGTTTATATCTCACATGTAGACTGGTATTAACAGTCTGTTAGAAGAAGAGGGGTTTAAGGCTGGGGGAAAATGAGAGGCTGACTTATCTCCTATTATAGCAGACACATATCAACCCTTTCACGTATAGTGATCACTGCAGGGGACAACTATTCAAAAACAGTTTTCTTGGATGCATACATGGATTTTGATGGTATATTTGCACTTCAGCCACGACAGTAGACACTAGTACATCATCCCATACACTACCATTTCATCTGTAGTAACATGTTTAGTTGTAAATCAGTTGGTTTGTGTAATTTGATGAGTTCACTACTTACGTTTGCAAGAGTACAAGATGGTCATATTAAAGGCAAACATGTGCAACTGCAACAAGACCGCATGTTGTATCATTCTTAAAGAGAAATAAAAACACTTAAACACACCTTTTAATAATAATTGATGCATGAAAGGGTTAACCCAATATAATCTCTCATCCACATGTTCTGGTCATGTTCACAACTGTCCAAATACTGGGAAACTATACTTAAAACCATATCCAAGATAACTCAATGAATATTCCTCTTGAACCAAAGTTCACTCTGCTCGGTGATGTGTCGATGCTGCCTGTGATTCATAAGAATAGCCAATAAATGCTCATCCACCTCCACCCTCTCTCTGTGTGAGGAAAGAATGTACAATCTAAAGCAGGGGGGTCAAACTCATTTTTATTCAAGGGCCACATACAGACAAATCTGATCTCATGTGGGCTGGATCATTAAAAAGATGGAAGGAAGGAAGGACGGAAGGAAGGAAGGAAGGAAGGAAGGAAGGAAGGAAGGAAGGAAGGACAGACAAAAGGAAAGAGGGAAGAAAGGTAGGAAGGACAGACAGAAGGAGGGAAGGAAGGAAAGAAGGAAGGAAGAAAGGAAGGAAAGAAGGAAGGAAGGAAGGAAGGAAGAAAGGAAAACAGGAAGGTAGGAAGGACAGAAAGGAAAACAGGAAGGTAGGAAGGACAGAAAGAAGGACAGATGGAAGAAACGGAGGAAAGAAGAGGAAGAAAGGTAAAGAGGACAGATGGAAGGAATGAAAAAAAGGAAAGTAAGAAGAAAGGAAAAAGGGAAGGTAGCAAGGAAGGACAAGAACATAGGATGGCAAGTGGGCCGGATCACACCCCTTGGCGGGCCGAACCTGGCCCCCGGGCCGCAGGTTTAACCCCCCTGATCTAAAACAAAGGCCGGGGAGATGTGACCACAGCTGAGAGTCAAAACCACACATAGCTGCTGACTAGAGAAACCTAATTATCTTTTTTATTTCTTTATTTTTTATCTTGTATATTTATTATTTTATTAGTATTCATTTCCCTCTCAACCAGTGTATCTATGCATCTTTATCTTTATGCTTATTTATTATTCATTATTGTTCTTTTATTTTATTTTCTCTTATTTATTTAGTTGTTTGTTCATCTTATTTTTATATTAATGTATGTTTTTCATGTTTTGATGAACCTGCTTTACTCAGGTAAATGTTATGTAAACATGCGTACCAGTAATGGGAAAAGGAGCGGGAGGGGGAGGGGGAGGGGGGGGGCTTGGGTAACAGATTGTGTTCATGTTGTTGTACTATCGAAATATCTGTAACACGAAAATCTTCAATAAACACAATGTTTAAAAAAAAAAGTGTGTTTCTACCAAACATTGAAGCACAGATGTGTTTAAAGCATCAATAAATAGATCTGACCCAGAGCAGCCTCAATGACAAACATTAGTAGCTTCTAGACTAAAATATAACTTTTAATAGATTTATATTTTAGAGCTTTTTGGGCCACTTTAGGAAAAGTCATCAGATTTCAGAATAAAAGACATTTAGTTGTTTTATACAAGCTGTTAAATTTCAAAAAGGATAAAATCTGCTGTTTGAGTCGGGCGGTCAGACCTCTTTGTGATTTAACTTTAGGTTTTTAACTGTGAATCCTCACAGCAGACACATGTTCATTGTTGCTTATAGAAGCTTTATTTCCTTCTTCCTGTGCAGTAACAGTTGAATCAGCTGATCTTCACTGATTCAAACACGGCACAGTCATAAAACTCACATAATCACATAAAACTGAGACTGTGTTGAGGCATCAATCTTATTTGGTGAATCCTGCAGTCACAGTGTGGATTCTCCAGCTATGACATCATCTCATTATCAGCACCGTGCAGTATAGTATACAGTATATACAGTAGATATAGTATATACAGTATATACAGTGTATGGAGCTTCTGGTTCAGGTTGTTCTCTGAGAGATGATCAGCTGGTTGTGACGTGGGGAACCCAGAGGGAAAGGTTCAGAGGTCATCATCATCACGTAGAAAAGAAGCAGCAGCAGAGTTTCAGTTCAGTCAGGAGAGACTCAGTTTACAGCAGCTGATATGATTCATAGTTCATAGCACGGAAAGGTATCAAATCTACTTTCTGCTATTTGTTTGCATGGATCTGATGGTTGTAGTGTGTTTTTATATGTGATTGATTATTTAACAAAATGTCAAATATTAATAAGCATTGTTTCATTATGAGCTCTTAAAGAATCATGAACTCTACGCAGGTCTCATATCTGGCTCTTGTTGCTTACTTTGACACTGGAGCTTATAGATATCTATACTTTGTGATTATTATGTTCCTATACATGTTGATAGTTATTTCCAATGTATTTCTCATTGTGGTTATCTGTATGAACAGAAGCTTACATGAACCTATGTACCTTTTCCTGTGCAGCCTGTTTGTAAATGAACTGTATGGTAGTACAGGGTTGTTTCCATTCCTTCTGCTTCAGATCCTCTCTGACATTCACACTGTTCCTAAAGCTTTTTGCTTCCTGCAGATCTTCTGTGTTCATTTCTATGGCAGTGTAGAGTATTTCACATTAGGAGTCATGTCTTATGATCGGTATCTTGCTATCTGTTGTCCTCTGCAGTATCACACACGTATGACCCACGGCAGGGTTTTGGCTCTCACTGCGTTCGTGTGGTCTTACAGCATTCTGGCTACACTGGCCATGATGTCTCTGAGTGTTCCTCTGCAGCTCTGTGGAAACACCATCCACAAGGTTTACTGTGATAACTACTCTATAGTCAAACTGGCCTGCTCAGACACGACCATCAATAACATCTATGGACTGGTTTACATCTTCACTGTCATAGTTTCTCTGGTGGCTCTGATCCTTTCCTCCTACGTGAGGATCCTCAGAGTTTGTTTCTCTGGTTGTAAACAGAGCCGACAGAAAGCGGTGAGCACCTGCACGCCTCACCTCGCCTCGCTGCTCAACTTCACGTTCGGAGCTTTCTTTGAAATAGTTCAAGGTAGATTTAATATGAGCAGAGTACCAAACATGCTGCGTGTTGTTTTATCATTATACTGGCTCACATGTCAGCCGCTCTTTAACCCTGTGCTGTACGGACTGAACATCACCAAGATACGCATCATATGCAGCAGTCTGGGGAAGAGAACGTAGAACATGGCAGTCTGGGGAAGAGAACGTAGAACATGGCAGTCTGGGGAAGAGAACGTAGAACATGGCAGTCTGGGGAAGAGAACGTAGAACATGGCAGTCTGGGGAAGAGAACGTAGAACATGGCAGTCTGGGGAAGAGAACGTAGAACATGGCAGTCTGGGGAAGAGAACGTAGAACATGGCAGTCTGGGGAAGAGAACGTGGAACATGGCAGTCTGGGGAAGAGAACGTAGAACATGGCAGTCTGGGGAAGAGAACGTAGAACATGGCAGTCTGGGGAAGAGAACGTGGAACATGGCAGTCTGGGGAAGAGAACGTAGAACATGGCAGTCTGGGGAAGAGAACGTGGAACATGGCAGTCGTGTTAACAGTGATGACGATGTAAAGGTTTCATGTCTGACTGGTTCTGTTTCCTGACCTGATGTTTAAATATTTAAAGATGTTCTATCTGTTAAAGTCTGATCTGTTACTGATTCATAAGTAGAGGAAACACTGATGTGTGAAACAGCTTCACTGACTCAGACACATTTAAACTGGAAGCAGCTGAAACACTACAGGCTGAGACCTCTTCAGTCTTTTCTCCTGCAGCCTGTTTCTGATGTGTAAACTTTATCAACTGTATTTAACTTCACAATGTGTTCATACAAATTCAGCAGGCAGAAAAATAAAATAAATATATCAATAAAACATAATGATTGTCATGTTTCTGTTTTTTAGTCCTTTGAAAGCTTGTTTTGTCATTTCAACTGCTTGATAAATAATAATAATAATAATTCTACTTATTATTATTATTAGATAACAGATACCTGTCACAATGCTGTTTATGATTTATTATTTAAAATGATGATTTACTAAACTAAACTAAATGATGCATCACATTGAGACATTTACAGAAAAGCAGCTCTGCAGCTTTCATCAGCTTCCTGCAGGCCAGGGTATAAATATAAATAAATAAATATAAATATATAAATATAAATATAAATATAAATATAAATATAAATATAAAACTATGAAACAATGTAAAAGTCTATCAACAGACATCTAACAGGTTTTATGTATCTGCCTTGATTTATTTGCAGGTTTACTATTAAAGGGAACATTTAAGACAATAAAAAGAAGCTGCTTCATGTGTCAGACTGAGAAATTAATTTATAACAAGCAGCATGAACCATTTACTTTACTTTGAAAGAAAGACATCTGTTTTTTTTACTTTATTGAAAATAATATCAATTTAAAAAACATGAATACACAGAACATTTAAATATAATACAATAATACAAATTTAAATTTAAAAAAATAAAATAAATAAATAAAATTGGAAAAAAAACACAATGAAATATAACAAAAATAAATAATAATACAGTAATTATTCAAACCTAGACTCCCGTCACAGAGTCCAGTCTAACCAGCTGGATCTGTGTGTGATTAACTGTCATCTATACAAGAGACTATATACACTATTTATCATGTTTCTTATGTGGGTGTAGGGATGTTTATGTGTACATATATATATATATATATATATATATATATATATATATATATATATATATATATATATATGAATATGTGAGTGCATCGGTATGTATACCAGGGTTATTATAGTTAACTAAAACTTAAACTATCAATGAAAAAATAATTTAGTAAACTGAAATTAAAATAAAAACGAAAACTAAATAAAAACTACAATGAACAATGTAAAACTAACTCAAACTAAACTGAACTGCAGATTCATTCGATTACTTCCTGTCCTGCAGCAGCTGCTATGCTTCGTGGTTGAAGAATGAAATTAAAAGGACTTATATATGATATGATAAACCATATTTGGTGTCACTCATTCTTTCATCTTTTTCAGCTTCTACAAGTCAAGACTTTCTCTTAATACCTGAAAAACTAAAACTAAATAAAAACTAAACTGAAACTACTAAATCACTTGTTGAACTCACTAAAACTAAACTGAAATAAAAAAGCAAATTGAAAAACTAAAGAAAATTTCATTTATTATAATAACCTTGATGTATACATTATTTTGGTGCATGTACATATGACTATACATACAATTTTGTTTTTGGGGCAGGTGGGGTTGATTTGTTTGACGCGGGTGGGGTTGACTTGTTTGGGGCGGGTGAGGTTGACTTGTTTGTGGCAGTTGGGGTTGACTTGTTTGGGGCGGGTAGGGTTGGCTTGTTTGGGGCGGGTGGGGTTGACTTGTTTGGGGCGGTTGGGGTTGACTTGTTTGGGGCGAGTGGGTTGACTTGTTTGGGGCGGGTGGGGTTGACTTGTTTGGGGCGAGTGGGGTTGACTTGTTTGGGGCGAGTGAAGTTGGCTTGTTTGACGCGGGTGGGGTTGACTTGTTTGGGGCGGGTGGGGTTGACTTGTTTGGGGCGGTTGGGGTTGACTTGTTTGGGGCGAGTCGGTTGACTTGTTTGGGGCGGGTGGGGTTGACTTGTTTGGGGCGAGTGGGGTTGACTTGTTTGGGGCGAGTGAGGTTGGCTTGTTTGACGCGGGTGGGGTTGACTTGTTTGGGGCGGGTGGGGTTGACTTGTTTGGGGCGGGTGGGGTTGACTTGTTTGGGGCGGGTGAGGTTGACTTGTTTGGGGCAGTTGGGGTTGACTTGTTTGGGGCGGGTGGGGTTGGCTTGTTTGGGGCGGGTGGGGTTGACTTGTTTGGGGCGGTTGGGGTTGACTTGTTTGGGGCGAGTCGGTTGACTTGTTTGGGGCGGGTGGGGTTGACTTGTTTGGGGCGAGTGGGGTTGACTTGTTTGGGGCGAGTGAGGTTGGCTTGTTTGACGCGGGTGGGGTTGACTTGTTTGGGGCGGGTGGGGTTGACTTGTTTGGGGCGGGTGGGGTTGACTTGTTTGGGGCGGGTGAGGTTGACTTGTTTGGGGCAGTTGGGGTTGACTTGTTTGGGGCGGGTGGGGTTGGCTTGTTTGGGGCGGGTGGGGTTGACTTGTTTGGGGCGGTTGGGGTTGACTTGTTTGGGGCGAGTGGGTTGACTTGTTTGGGGCGAGTGGGGTTGACTTGTTTGGGGCGAGTGAAGTTGGCTTGTTTGACGCGGGTGGGGTTGACTTGTTTGGGGCGGGTGGGGTTGACTTGTTTGGGGCGGTTGGGGTTGACTTGTTTGGGGCGAGTGGGTTGACTTGTTTGGGGCGGGTGGGGTTGACTTGTTTGGGGCGAGTGGGGTTGACTTGTTTGGGGCGAGTGAGGTTGGCTTGTTTGACGCGGGTGGGGTTGACTTGTTTGGGGCGAGTGGGATTGACTTGTTTGGGGCGGGTGGGGTTGACTTGTTTGGGGCGGGTGGGGTTGACTTGTTTGGGGCAGTTGGGGTTGACTTGTTTGGGGCGGGTGGGGTTGGCTTGTTTGGGGCGGTTGGGGTTGACTGGGGCGGGTGGGGTTGACTTGTTTGGGGCGGGTGGGGTTGACTTGTGGTTGGTTATTCATTTTTCTGTAACCTGAAAAATAAAAACTATTTCAACAAGTGGTCATTAATTTAAAACAGTTAAATACTCCCAATACACGTAAAGTACAAGAAGTACTAAAATAAAATATTTTTTTCCTAATGGGAACCTGCGTTAATCTCAGAAGTTATTAAATCATGTGATCATCTGTTAAATCTAAATCTTTACCATAATTAACGAAGGGCGTCCATATACTCTCACAAACATGTCGATGAGCCTTTAATGTATGTTATCCTTTCTGATGCAATGCTAGATAACAACTGCCTCTTCCACTCAGGAATACTTGCTTTGTGAATGTTTTTTCCAGCTTCTTCCTTTTTACTCTAATTATGTTTGAGTTGGGTCAAAATGTAACCTGAAAGAAGGAAACCCTTAAACCAAACCCAGAGTGAAGGCCTGAAGCTGCTTTGTTTTCAGTCGTAACCATGGTGACAGCAGAGCATCCTCCCATGATCCCCTGTGATGCAGAGTGTCCTAATTGGCTGGAGCCTCCAGGGTGTCCAAGTGTCCACACAGAAGTCTCAGGGGAGCCGGCCTTGTGTTTGTTACAGATGGAAAGAGCTGCTGGAGCTCCGCTGAGGCTCATTACTGTCAGAGATACAGTAAACATAATGAACCCCCCCCCCCCACCACCACTGGACAGAGATACAGTAAACATGATGAAATGCCCCTCAATGGAGTTCAACCTGATTCATCAAATGAAGTTAGAACAACTCATTTTTAAAGTATAAAGTTTTATTGGTTGAGTTCAGGTTGGTTTTATCTGAGCTCCTGAAGTTCTACTGTGGATCACCATAAAGACCCCACAGAGTCCAGCAGAATGACCCTCCTAACAGTGTGTGTTTGCATCAGAAATGGCAAAGTTTAGTAATATAGCTGCATATATACATAATACATAAATATGTTTTTTATTTATACTGTATGTATGTATGAGCATACCTGTACAATCCAATACAACAGCTCTGCCATGATTCTACAAGTGTTCCTAATATTTTGGCCTCCTCTTGTATCTTAATGAAGCTCAAAATATATATCATTAACATTTTAAGACTCCTTAAATGTGGTTGTTGTGATTTGAAGTGAGTGGGACATTTTACAGTGTCTGTGCTCTCTAGATGATGTCAAACATATTCTGAGGCCTTTATCTACTGAAGTTTAGTGTAAATACTCTAATAAGGCAATATTAGGTGACAGATGTCCAAGGTGTCAACTGCTCTGTGGCTTCAAACCTTTGTGTTGATTTGATGTAAGTACTAGTACCTCTAACTGTACTACAGTAAAGTACTAGTACCTCTAATTGTACTACAATAAAGTACAAGTACCTCAAACTGTACTACAGTAAAGTACAGATAACTAAAAAGTGTGCTGTACTAAATGTACTAAGTTACTTCCCACAACTGATTTCAGCCACACGTTTCTCTGATGTTGATTTTGAATCATTAGGGTTAAGAAGGTTAAGTACCGCTATACTCTGATAGTATGACCCATAAATACTCCTGTCCTGGGCTTCCTCCCTGCTGAGGAGATTCTGTGAGAGGAAGGGAATCAAAAACAGCAATGAAAAAGATTTCTTCTTTGTCTCTTCCTGTAGTTGGTATGTTGTGATGACTAACACTGTAGACTGGGACAATAATTCAGGCCCTTTTCGTGCAGACTTCTGATTTTGTATTATAACCCTATTTGTTGATATAACGGTTAAAAGACATTTGGGAGTGACAAATAAGTTCTCTATTTGAATATGGTATTTTCATTGAAAACCCTGTATTCAAGTGTTATAGCAATGGGTGAACCCTAAAAAAAAATCCACTGGCATGTGTAGGCCTACTTTGAAATAAATAAAACAGAGCTATATGCAGGCCTATTTCAGTCCTCCCTGTATATGTGGAAAATGAATCAAATGAAAAGTAAAGACTATTAATACCAGTAAACTGCAGCAGAGACTCACGTTAACTGCTCGTCTCCTCTCTCTCAGCGTGTACAGCTGGGACACAGACGGGAAGTGGTGGAGAGTTATCAAAAACTTAACTTACTAATTTAACAATGTTTGTATGTTGTGTACAGCACTTTGTTTCAGCTGTGGTTGTTTTAATAAATATATATATGTGGTTGTTTATATAAATAAAGTTGAGTTGAGTTGAGTGATGACTAACAAATGTCTCTGAGGAAGTTCTGTAGCTATGTTTAGCTCATTAGATTCTGCTAACGCTTGCAAATATAGTAATCAATAACTGAACTTGTCATTAAAGCTGTTTGAGCCTTGATAATGAGGTGGGACTGAACAGGTATAAAACAGCAGGTGTTGCTGCTGCCTGCAGGTAGAGGTGACTGCAGAAGTCTGCAGCACAGTAGGTGACTAGTATTGAACTGTGTGTAATGATCATCAGTTATTAACAGATCTAAAAGTCTTTTTGAGGGCAAAAAGTGCTTGCTTCATTTTCTGTTCATGTAAAAATGTTTCAGATTTAAAAGGAAACCTCAGTGAGGAATTGTTAATAAGGTGTAAGCAACCTATAAAGTTCATAAATGCAGTGTAATGTCACTGGTCTTTACGGTAAAAAAGAGAAGCACTCACTTTAAAGAATGATGGGAAATTCAACTTTATCAACTTTTTCATATTTCATTCTTGGAGCTTATATGTACACAGGACCTTTGAGATACTTGTATTTCATGTTAACTGTGATGACGTACATTGTTATTGTTATTTCCAACACGTCTCTCATTGTGGTTATCTGTATGAACAGAAGCTTACATGAACCTATGTACCTTTTCCTGTGCAGCCTGTTTGTAAATGAACTGTATGGTAGTACAGGGTTGTTTCCATTCCTTCTGCTTCAGATCCTCTCTGACATTCACACTGTTTCTGCTCCTTTTTGCTTCCTGCAGATCTTCTGTATTTATACTTATGCAAATATAGAATTTTGTAATTTAGCCATCATGTCTTATGACAGATATCTTGCTATCTGTTTTCCTCTGCAATATAACACACGGATGACGTCTAACAAGGTGGTTATCTTTATTATTTTAATATGGTTGTACTCATTTGTGAAATTTCTCATTACTTTATCTTTAAACATCCGTTTGACATTTTGTGGAAATGTCATAAACAGTGTGATTTGCCGAAACTACCTTATAGTAAAGTTGGCATGTTCTGACACAAAAGTAAATAACATTTATGGACTTTTTGGCATTTTTTTATCGATCACAGTCCCTCTGTTTCCAATCCTTTTCTCTTACATGGAAATTCTCAAAATTTGTTTTTCTGGTTCCAAACAGACCAGACAGAAAGCTGTCAGTACCTGCACACCTCAACTTGTGTCTCTGTTGAATTTTTCTTTTGGCTGCTGCTTTGAAATACTTCAGAGTAGATTTGATATGAACCGTGTACCAAATGTGCTGCGCATCATTCTCTCGCTGTATTTTGTAATACTGCAACCGCTTTTGAATCCTATCATGTATGGATTCCAAATGTCTAAAATACGAAATACATGTAAACATATCTTCTGTAAAATTTTGGCTGGTCACAAAGATCCTATGCAGATGTAATAATATATCATTTCTTTTAAAAAAAACAGATTTTTCAGTCTCACTGATTAATATTAAATGTGATGAGTTACTTTTGATAACTGCCTGACAGTTATTTCGTCATATCTGTTTTCATAAAGCCAAATACGATCACAGAAATGCTGTAGTTTTAAAGAAAGTATTAATTTGTACTTTGTGTTTTTTATCATCAAAATACTTCTACACTTTACAGGGGAAAGAGGGATTTCAATTCAGATGAGAGATGAAGATCCCTTCATAACTGTCAATCACAGCTGATAATCAATGCCGGCATTAAAACTACTATAAATCTTCAAATCTTATGAAGGGCGCAAGAGTTTCCTAAATGACCACTGGCACACTTATTAGGGGTTCTGAATTTAGAGATTGAGACCCCACTGGTGGACTGATTTGTAGTATAATATATGGTATGAACTGAAAATGTAGATGATCAAAGGTTTAATCATCCTCACTGTGGATAAAATATTGGATTTTACTGGTGAATCTCATTAACACGGCAGGAAGACCTTAAAACATTACTATATAATGACCACATGAGGGCAGCACACACATAAACTGTGGCCTGCCAGTACTCCAACACACTTCTCTACATCACTGACACATCATACAACAACACTTACCTCCATTACACCACTAGGACAGTTTAATGACCGAGTGAAAGTGTGTAGAGGAAATAATCAATAGCATTGCCTTAACTAGCATAGAAATATCTCCTTGAATGATTCCAATTTCATGAGTACATGCACAACACTCTGAATTCAAGAATGTCTCAAACCAACAATCAATTTTCTAAAGTAACATGAAGTGTGAAGCCTAAATGAGTAGTGAGGGTGAACTGGGAACGTCTGGCGGAGGCCCCCGTACGTGAAGTCTTCAACTCCCACCTCCAGCGGAACTTCTTCTGCGTTTCTAGGGAGGGTTAGAACATGGAGTCCTCAGTTGTGGAGGCTGCACAGAGTTGCGGCCTGAAGGTCGTCAATGCCTGTTGGAGCGGCAACCGGAGAACCTACTGGTGGACACAGGTGGTAAAAGAGGCCGTCAAACTGAAGAAGGAGGCCTCTGGAAGCAGCAGACAGGTACTGGACAACCAGGAGGGCTGTGGCTCGGGCAGTTGCAGAAGCAAAAGCCATGGTGTGGGATGAGTTTGGTGACACCATGGAGAAGGTCTATCGGACGGCCTCGAAGAAGTGTTGGCAAACCATGAGGCGACTCGGGAAAGGGAAGCAGGGCTTAGCTCAGTTTGTTCTCAGTAGGAGCGGAGAACTACTGTCCTCATCTGGGAATATTGTCAGGCGGTGGAAGGAGGACTTCAAGGAACTCCTAAGCCCGGTCAACATGTCTTTTGTAGAAGAGGCAGATCTGGATGATCCGGGGCAATCTTCACTCATATCCTTGGCAGAGGTCACTGAGGTAGTTAAACAGCTCCTCAGTGGCAAGGTGCCGGGGGTGGATGAGATTCACCCTGAAATGCTGAAGGCTCTGGATGTTGTGGGGCTGTCATGGTTGGCACGCCTCTTCAATGTCGCATGGAGGTCAGGGACAGTTCCCATAGACTGGCAGACTGGGATGGTGGTCCTCATTTATAAAAATGGGGACAGGATCTCAAGGCACAGCTGAGGAGAGGAGGATGTCCAGTTTGGGAACCTCAGAATTGCTTCTCTGCTGTTTGTGGTTGATGTTGTTCTGTTTGACTCTACATGTGAAGACCTCCAACAGGCTCTGGGACAGTTTGCATCTGTGTGTGAAGCGGCAACTGCCCGAGCTATGCCCCTCCTGGTTGTCCAGTACCTGTCTGCTGCTTCCAGAGACCCCTGGGCCAGCCAGGACCCAACGGCCTCCTTCTTTAGCTTGACCTCCTCCTTTACCACCGGTGTCCACCAGCGGGCTTCTCCAGGTAACGCTCCAAAAGGCATCGACGACCTTCAGGCCGCAACTCTGACCAGCCCAACTGAGGACTCCATGTTCTCACCCTCCCCAGAAATGCAGGAGAAGTTCCTCCGGAGGTGGGAGTTGAAGACTTCACGTATGGGGGCCTCCGCCAGACATTACCAGTTCACTCTCACTACTCGTTTAGGCTTCCCACGTCTGTCCGGCAGTCTTCCTCATCACCTCATCCAACTCACCACCAGGTGGTGATCAGTTGACAGTTCTGCTCCTCTCTTCACCCGAGTGTCCAAAACATACGGCCGCAGATCCGATGACACAACTACAAAGTCAATCATCAACCTTTGGCCTATCGTGCTCTGGTAACAGATACACTTATGAACACCCTTATGTTCAAACATGGTGTTTGTTATGGCCAATCCGTGGCAAGCACAGTAAAAAGTTTATCACAGAGAGGAGAGCAATAAAACAGTCTATAATTTCTTCTTTGTCTCTTCCTGTTGTTGGTATGTTGTGATGACTAACACGTGTCTCTGAGGAAGTTCTGTAGCTATGTTTAGCTCATTGGATTCTGCTAACGCTTGCAAATATAGTCAATCAATAACTGAACTTGTCATTAAAGCTGTTTGAGCCTTGATAATGAGGTGGGACTGAACAGGTATAAAACAGCAGGTGTTGCTGCTGCCTGCAGGTAGAGGTGACTGCAGAAGTCTGCAGCACAGTAGGTGACTAATATTGAACTGTGTGTAATGATCATCAGTTATTAACAGATCTAAAAGTCTTTTTGAGGGCAAAAAGTGCTTGCTTCATTTTCTGTTCATGTAAAAATGTTTCAGATTTAAAAGGATACCTCAGTGAGGAATTGTTAATAAGGTGTAAGCAACCTATAAAGTTCATAAATGCAGTGTAATGTCACTGGTCTTTATGGTAAAAAAAGAGAAGCACTCACTTTAAAGAATGATGGGAAATTCAACTTTATCAACTTTTTCATATTTCATTCTTGGAGCTTATATGTACACAGGACCTTTGAGATACTTGTATTTCATGTTAACTGTGATGACGTACATTGTTATTGTTATTTCCAACACATCTCTCATTGTGGTTATCTGTATGAACAGAAGCTTACATGAACCTATGTACCTTTTCCTGTGTAGCCTGTTTGTAAATGAACTGTATGGTAGTACAGGGTTGTTTCCATTCCTTCTGCTTCAGATCCTCTCTGACATTCACACTGTTTCTGCTCCTTTTTGCTTCCTGCAGATCTTCTGTATTTATACTTATGCAAATATAGAATTTTGTAATTTAGCCATCATGTCTTATGACAGATATCTTGCTATCTGTTTTCCTCTGCAATATAACACACAGATGACGTCTATCAAGGTGGTTATCTTTATTATTTTAATATGGTTGTATTCATTTGTGAAATTTCTCATTACTTTATCTTTAAACATCCGTTTGACATTTTGTGGAAATGTCATAAACAGTGTGTTCTGCCGAAACTACCTTATAGTAAAGTTGGCATGTTCTGACACAAAAGTAAATAACATTTATGGACTTTTTGGCATTTTTTTATCGATCACAGTCCCTCTGTTTCCAATCCTTTTCTCTTACATGGAAATTCTCAAAATTTGTTTTTCTGGTTCCAAACAGACCAGACAGAAAGCCGTCAGTACCTGCACACCTCAACTTGTGTCTCTGTTGAATTTTTCTTTTGGCTGCTGCTTTGAAATACTTCAGAGTAGATTTGATATGAACCGTGTACCAAATGTGCTGCGCATCATTCTCTCGCTGTATTTTGTAATACTGCAACCGCTTTTGAATCCTATCATGTATGGATTCCAAATGTCTAAAATACGAAATACATGTAAACATATCTTCTGTAAAATGTGGGCTGGTCACAAAGATCCTATGCAGATGTAATAATATATCATTTCTTTAAATAAAACATAGATTTTTCAGTCTCACTGATTAATATTAAATGTGATGAATTGAAAGAGTGTCTCGGCAGCTGCAGGTGTGTGTGTGCAAAGAATCTAAATGTAGATACAAAGCAATACTTACCCTGCTCCATAAAAAAGACTAAAACAGCACAAATACTAATAATATGAAATAAAATGGAACAAATGCCACATTCTGAGACAATATTTTAGTTATTACATTGTCAATGTTGTACAAAGCTACCTGCCAATTATTGATCTTTTACTAAAGTAAAATGATACCAAGTGTGCTTATGAACGTTTTTGAGGATCCGGCAACAAAACATCATGCTCTCTGTATTATTGACCAATGATCAGTTTTGAGTCATTTTATTTTATAAATATTTCTCTAATTATTGAATTTTGGAATTTGGTGAACTATTGGACACTTTGAAGTATGAAGTGAGTGAATGAACTTAGTTACTTTTGATAACTGCCTGACAGTTATTTCATCATATCTGTTTTCATAAAGCCAAATACGATCACAGAAATGCTGTAGTTTTAAAGAAAGTATTCATTTGTACTTTGTGCTTTTTATCATAAAAATAATTCTACACTTTACAGGGGAAAGAGGGATTTTTTTTTTTTTTTTTTTTTAAAGATTTTGTTGGCATAGACGCCTTTATCAATTAGTAGATCGACAGGAAACATGGGAGAGAGAGGGGGGGTGACATGCAGCAAAGGACCTCCGATTGGGATTCGAACCGGGGTCGGCTGCGTATATGGCATGCGCTCTAACCACTTGACCACCTGCGCACCCAGAAAGAGGGATTTTAATACAACACAATATATTGTTTTACACATATTCAGCATGTAACAGAGACACAGGATTAGATGTTGGGAAATTGATATTTAATTTCAGTCTGTAATTGATTCCTAAAAACAGAAAAACTATTGAAGTCATGTCAATAGTATAGTATAATAGTTCCTAGTATAAATCAACATGTCTCAGGGTGTTTTCAGTAAATAAAAAATAATGAGGCAGATTACTGCACATGAAGCAATGAAATGACATTAGATACTTGAAAAAAGCTGATTTGTAGTTTAATATATGGTATAAACTGAAATGTAGATGGTCAAAGGTTTAATCATCCTCACTGTGGATCAAATATTGGATTTTACTTGTGAGTCTCATTAACATGGCAGGAAGACCTTAAAACATTACTATATAATGACCACATGAGGGCAGCACACACGTAAACTGTGGCCTGCCAGTACTCCAACACACTTCTGTACATCACTGACACATCATACAACAACACTTACCTCCATTACACCACTAGGACAGTTTAATGACCGAGTGAAAGTGTGTAGAGGAAATAATCAACAGCATTGCCTTAACTAGCATAGAAATATCTCCTTGAATGACTCCAATTTTATGAGTGCATGCACAACACTCTGAATTCAAGAATGTCTCAAACCAACAATCAATTTTCTAAAGTAACATGAAGTGTGAAGCCTAAACGAGTAGTGAGGGTGAACTGGGAACGTCTGGCGGAGGCCCCTGTACATGAAGTTTTCAACTCCCACCTCCAGAGGAACTTCTCCTGCGTTTCTAGGGAGGGTTAGAACATGGAGTCCTCAGTTGTGGAGGCTGCACAGAGTTGCGGCCTGAAGGTCGTCAATGCCTGTTGGAGCGGCAACCGGAGAACCTACTGGTGGACACAGGTGGTAAAAGAGGCCGTCAAACTAAAGAAGGAGGCCGTTGGGTCCTGGCTGGCCCAGGGGTCTCTGGAAGCAGCAGATATGTACCCGACAATCGGGAGGGCCGTGGCTCGGGCAGTTGCAGAAGCAAAAGCCTGGATGTGGCATGAGTTTGGTGACACCATGGAGAAGAACTATCGGACGGCCTCGAAGAAGTGTTGGCAAACCATGAGGCAACTCAGGAAAGGGAAGCAGGTCTTAGCTCAGTTTGTTCTCAGTAGGAGCGGAGAACTACTGTCCTCGACTGGGAATATTGTCAGGCGGTGGAAGGAGGACTTCGAGGAACTCCTAAGACTGGCCAACATGTCTTTTGTGGAAGAGGCAGATCTGGATGATCCGGGGGAATCTTCACTCATATTCCTGGCAGAGGTCACTGAGGTAGTTAAACAGCTCCTCAGTGGCAAGGTGCCGGGGGCGGATGAGATTCACCCTGAGATGCTGAAGGCTCTGGACGTTGTGGGGCTGTCATGGATGGCACGCCTCTTCAATGTCACATGGAGGTCAGGGACAATTCCCATGGACTGGCAGACTGGGATGGTGGTCCTCATTTATAAAAAAGGGGACCGTAGGATCTCAAGGCGCAGCCGGGGAGAGGAGGATGTCCAGTTTGGGGACCTCAGAATTGCTTCTCTGCTATTTGTGGTTGATGTTGTTCTGTTGGACTCTACATGTGAAGACCTCCAACAAGCTCTGGGACAGTTTGCATCCGAGTGTGAAGCGGTTGGGATGAGAGTCAGCATCTCCAAATCCTCCTGGATGCCTCCCTCTGGAGGTGTTCAAGGCACGTCAAACTGGGAGGAGACCCCATGGTAGACCCAGAAAACGCTGGAGGGAATATATATCCCTTCTGGCCTTCTTCTTCGAGGCTGCCCGATAGTCCTTCTCCATGGTGTCACCAAACTCATCCCACATCCATGCTTTTGCTTCTGCAACTGCCCGAGCCACGGCCCCCCTGGTTGTCCAGTACCAGTCTGCTGCTTCCAGAGACCCCTGGGCCAGCCAGGACCCAACGACCTCCTTCTTCAGTTTGACGGCCTCCTTTACCACCGGTGTCCACCAGCGGGTTCTCCGGGTAACGCTCCAACAGGCATTGACGACCTTCAGGCCACAACTCTGTGCAGCCTCCACATCTGAGGACTCCATGTTCTCACCTTCCCCAGAAACGCAGGAGTAAGTTCCTCCCGAGATGGGAGTTGACGACTTCATGTACGGGTACCTCCACCAGACGTTCCCAGTTCACCCTCACTACTCATTTAGGCTTCCCACGTCTGTCCAGCAGTCTTCCCCGCCACCTGATCCAACTCACCACCAGGTGGTGATCAGTTGACAGCTCTGCTCCTCTCTTCACCCGAGTGTCCAAAACATACGGCCGCAAATCCGATGATACAACTACAAAGTCAATCATCGACCTTTGGCCTATGGTGCTCTGGTAACAGATACACTTATGAACACCCTTATGTTCGAACATGGTGTTTGTTATGGCCAATGCAAGGCTAGCACAGAAGTCCAACAACTCATCACTCGGGTTCAGATCGATGAGATCGTTCCTCCCAATTGCCCCTTCCAGGTTTCTCCATCATTGACTATGTGGGTGTTGAAGTCTACCAGCAGAACTATGGGCTCGCCGGGCCACACAACAGTCAGAGCCTTTCCCCCCAGCAATGCGAGCAGACTATGAGTGAAGATTTCCCAGAGTTGATCACAACTGTAGTAGATAATGCCACTGGATAATGTCTGCTTTGATAGTATGACTCAGACAATACTCCTGTCCTGGCCTTCCTCCCTGCTGAGGAGATTCTGTGAGAGGAAGGGAATGAAAAACAGACTCAAAATATCATGTAAAAAGTAGAACACAGAGAGGAGAGCAATAAAACAGTCTTTAGTTTATTCTTTGTCTCTTCCTGTTGTTGGTATGTTGTGATGACTAACACGTGTCTCTGAGGAAGTTCTGTAGCTATGTTTAGCTCATTGGATTCTGCTAACGCTTGCAAATATAGTAATCAATAACTGAACTTGTCATTAAAGCTGTTTGAGCCTTGATAATGAGGTGGGACTGAACACGTATAAAACAGCAGGTGTTGCTGCTGCCTGCAGGTAGAGGTGACTGCAGAAGTCTGCAACACAGCAGGTGACTAGTATTGAACGGTGTGTAATGATCATCAGTTATTAACAGATCTAAAAGTCTTTTTGAGGGCAAAAAGTGCTTGCTTCATTTTCTGTTCATGTAAAAATGTTTCAGATATAAAAGGAAACCTCAGTGAGGAATTGTTAATAAGGTGTAAGCAGCCTATAAAGTTCATAAATGCAGTGTAATGTCACTGGTCTTTATGGTAAAAAAAGAGAAGCACTCACTTTAAAGAATGATGGGAAATTCAACTTTATCAACTTTTTCATATTTCATTCTTGGAGCTTATATGTACACAGGCCCTTTGAGATACTTGTATTTCATGTTAACTGTGATGACGTACATTGTTATTGTTATTTCCAACACATCTCTCATTGTGGTTATCTGTATGAACAGAAGCTTACATGAACCTATGTACCTTTTCCTATGCAGCCTGTTTGTAAATGAACTGTATGGTAGTACAGGGTTGTTTCCATTCCTTCTGCTTCAGATCCTCTCTGACATTCACACTGTTTCTGCTCCTTTTTGCTTCCTGCAGATCTTCTGTTTGTACTCTTATGCAAATATAGAGTTTTGTAATTTAGCCATCATGTCTTATGACAGATATCTTGCTATCTGTTTTCCTCTGCAATATAACACACGGATGACGTCTAACAAGGTGGTTATCTTTATTATTTTAATATGGTTGTATTCATTTGTGAGAATTCTCATTACTTTATCTTTAAACATCCGTTTGACATTTTGTGGAAATGTCATAAACAGTGTGGTTTGCCGAAACTACCTTATAGTAAAGTTGGCATGTTCTGACACAAAAATAAATAACATTTACGGAGTTTTTGCCATATTTGTATCAATCACAGTCCCTCTGTTTCCAATCCTTTTCTCTTACATGGAAATTCTCAAAATTTGTTTTTCTGGTTCCAAACAGACCAGACAGAAAGCTGTCAGTACCTGCACACCTCATCTTGTGTCTCTGTTGAATTTTTCTTTTGGCTGCTGCTTTGAAATACTTCAGAGTAGATTTGATATGAACCGTGTACCAAATGTGCTGCGCATCATTCTCTCGCTGTATTTTGTAATACTGCAACCGCTTTTGAATCCTATCATGTATGGATTCCAAATGTCTAAAATACGAAATACGTGTAAACATATCTTCTGTAAAATGTTGGCTGTTCACAAAGATCCTATGCAGATGTAATAATATATCATTTCTTTAAATAAAACATAGATTTTTCAGTCTCACTGATTAATATTAAATGTGATGAATTGAAAGAGTGTCTCGGCAGCTGCAGGTGTGTGTGTACAAAGAATCTAAATGTAGATACAAAGCAAACTTACCCTGCTCCACAAAAAAGACTAAAACAGCAGAAATACTAATAATATGAAATAAAATGGAACAAATGCCACATTCTGAGACAATATTTTAGTTATTACATTGTCAATGTTGTACAAAGCTACCTGCTAATTATTGATCTTTTACTAAAGTAAAATGATACCAAGTGTGCTTATGAACGTTTTTGAGGGTCCGGCAACAAAACATCATGCTCTCTATATTATTGACCAATGATCAGTTTTGAGTCATTTTATTTTATAAATATTTCTCTAACCAGAACATTATAGAACACTTCAGCCTCTAAATCAGAGAAAACTGCAGCATGTGATGCACAGGTCCATAGCAGTGCTAGCCTAGTCTCACCTTCACTGGAAGTGACCTCACAGTGTCCCTGTCTTGAAGTACTTGAGTTTATAGCTATGACATACAGAGCATCTGGAAAGTATTCTCACCCCTTCACTTCCCCTACATGTTATGTTACAGCCTTATTCCAAAATGGATTACACTAATCTACACACAATACCACATAATGACAAAGCCAAAACAGTTTTTTAGAAATTCTTGAAAATGTATTAAAAATAAAAACAATTAAATATCGCATGTACATAAGTATTCACTGATTAGTAAAGGCCCAGCTGTCTATATAAGGTCCCACTGTTGACAATCAGAGCAGAAACCATTGAAGAAGAGACAGAGACATGGAAGAAGTTTGGAACCAGCAGGACTCTTCCTAGAGTTGGCTGCCAAACTGAGCCATCGGGGGAGAAGAGGCCCTTCTCCCCCGATGTCAGGGAGGAGACCAAGAACCCCATGGTCCCCATCTAACCTCGGGTATTGTGTGTAGATTGATGAGGAAAACATTTAATTCAATCTATTTTGCAATAAGGCTGTAACATAACAAAATGTGGTCAAAGTGAAGGGGTGTGAATACTTTCCGGATGCACTGTAGAACAGTTTGATCCAGGGTTCATAGGGACACTGAGCATAACCGCCATGTCCACCAACTACGTAGATGTAGGTATTCTCACGACAGATGCTTTAGGAGGCCATAGGCAGAGATTCTGGGTCAGAAGTGTAACCACCCGATGGGCAGATCAGATGATGACCACAGAATCTCTGACCTCAGTTCAGTACACACTCACCACCTGTCAGACCGTGACAACACCTCTGAATGCCTCTCTCTCTCTGGCTCCCTGGAGCGTTACAGTCCTGAGCCACACATTTGAGATTTTTGGAAAATGTGACAACAACCATCAGCAAGTGTTCCTGCCTGAAGGACAGAATTGTAAAGTCAGCCAAGATCAGACTGAGGACCACAATGAGTAGTCAGTATTGTCACGCGTGAACTCCATGGACCCAGGATAGCAAAACTAGAGCTCTGGAACTCTAATAATGAACTTAGTAACTACAACCAAACTAACATATCAATAACTAGCTAAGGTTAAAGGATCCTATATATCCTGCCAGAACAGAGACGACAGAGAAGTGTGTTTCGGATGTGTTTCGGCTGTCCAGTTGTGATGCAGGTCAACGCCATGTGTAAACAGGGCTCTTGATTCAGCAAAGATTCAACTGTTTTCTGATGTCTGACCTCAGCTTGGTCATTTAATTGAACTTGGTAAGTTATTTGATCCATTGTAGGTATAAAACATATTGATTAGAGCAGCTTTCAGTTTCATTACAACTCTTTCAAATATTACTATGACAATTCTCTGAATTTCATATTGACCTCCAAGCTATTTGTCAAATATCTTTCCCTCAGTGTTTGCTCTTCATATAGACACAGTAAATGATACATATTTAATCAGTTTGGTATTTATGCACCGGAGGAACAGTGACGATCAAAGTTAGATTAAAAAATACCTGAAGCTCAGTCAACCGAACAACGGGGAATCAGGTGAGTCCTCTGCAGATTTTAGAGCAGGAACCAAATCTGTGTCTGATGTGTTTCTGTTCAGACTGTGTAGAAATCTGTCCGAATAGCCAAAATTGTTACAAGTATTATCTAATTTTTATACCTATATGTTCAGTGTTGCATTTAGAAATGTTGCTTCACTTCCAGTTAGGTTATTTGGTTGGATAGAGACAACGGATCCTTTGCAGGTAGACCAGATATTTTACAGGTGAGGTGTTTCATATTTTCATTAACTTTTTAGAATTAACTTATTTCATGTTTCCTTTCCTTTTGGTAAAGCACTTTGGAACAAATGGTAAGAAAACGGCTATATCAATAAATTTCATCATTAGTATTAAATAAGTGAGATTTGAAAGAAAAATATATATATTCAATTTAGATTTTAATACTTATCCCACCACTGTTGAATAGCAGAGAGCTGTGATATCTTGCAAGTTAGATATCTTGTTATTATACTAGCATAAATTCACGTGTTGGAAAAGTTCATTAAGAATCTTTGAAAATAAAACATAAAACATTTATTCATAATTTTAATAAATAAAATACAAGGCATTTAACTGTTAACATAGTTTCACTGTGTAACGTTTACAGACTCCAGCTGAAGCATGAAGTCTGCTGTTCTTCTTCTGCTGATTCTGATCTGCATCCACTACTCTGCAGCCAGAGGTGCTCCAACAATACTCTGACAAATACTTCATATATTTACTTATTTTACTGAAAACTGAAAGAACTATTGTGACTGAATAGCGCTAGCCTTGCTGGTTATAGTTTAGCTAGTTTGGATCCCTATTAGCCGCTACCAAGGACTGGAGTCCACACAAGTAAACATTACATCATATAGTTACACTACAGTTAATACAAATAAAAGCAAAATATAACATACATAATCATTTCAATCATTACAACCAGTCTCTCCCTGACCTTTAAACACTGAAACTTTTTGGAAAATTTTGGTTCAGGTCCTGAAAGATTTGGATTTCTTTTTTTTTTTTGGAAAACTCAATACATCCTGTTTCTATTCAACTATAAAGACCTCCATCTTTCCTGAACATGTGAGGATCTAACTACTGCAAGGAAATGTTTATTATTCTTTATTTGTTAAATAATGAACATCTCTGCAAAACATTTAGTATCAGTTCTTCCATATTATGATGATAAAACATAATTCAGGTGGCGTCTGTTACCTCCAGGTCCTTCATGCGGTAATTATCGACGTTCTTCATGTGGGGGCCGCTGGTATCGCTATGGCGGGGGCCGCTGTCTACGAGTGACTAATATCCGGGCGAGTTATAACTGGGCAGAGGTGATCTAAACTCACAATGTAAATAAAACCAGCTGTGACTCTCAGACAGTCTTCACATTCAGCTTCATGTTGCTCTCTGCAGAATTACTGCCGCAGACAGAAGAGCTACTTGGTGTCCATCCACAACGAGAGGCAGGGAAACGAAATGTCATGTCTGTTGTATGACTACTTCCGCCGGCCAGCAGGTGTTTGGATCGGAGCCAGGAGAGGAAGGGTGAGCAGACAGGAAACAGCTGAGAGGCTTCCTGGAACCCTTTCAATAATATCATTTGTGACTAACATGTTTTTCCACAAAAAACTTTCACTTCTCTTGTTATGAACTCTTAAAACATTGCATCCTCTCTCGTGTAAAAATCCTGAATCTGTCAGTATTGTTGGTGAAGTCTCATCTTTCACTGTAAAGTTTCTGTGAGCAGGTTGGTTGTTTGTGGGTAATCATCTGATTGGTTGTAAAGGTTTATCACTGCTTCATCTTCTCAGAATGGTTTTTATTGGGTGGACCGCTCAAGATTCAACTACACCAGGTGGTTACCTGGAGAGCCAAACAACCCTTGGTCAGAAAAGTGTGTGTTGGCTGACTCTCTGAGTGAGTAAAAACAATGTGACAGGAAATGAGGTCATCATTCAGGGCTCCATTCTGGGTACTCTGTTTATCTGTATGAAACTGAGCAGCTCTCAAAGTAAATGGTTTGTGTTTTTCAGAGTATGGATACTGGAACGATTACGGCTGTCACTACAGGAGATACTTCGTCTGTGCCAAACCATGATGTGATCATCAGGCTCCACATGAACACCTGATGGTCGTTCTTTCTGTCGGACCAGTTCATGGTTTCTAAATTCTTTGTAATAAAGATGTTTCAGCAAGCATGAAGTTTTCTGATTTCTTTCATATTTATTTTCATTACTTTCCTTTTTTTTAACAACACATAAAAAAAAACAACACACAGAACAAAATAAAGCTCAGGCCAGGTTCCTCTATCCCAGTGTCCCACAATCACAATTTCAAACCATCTATTATGGACAGAGGCATAATATCAATGATGTCTATGACTATGGTACTGTCATATCCTTTACTGACCTGTCAACATAAATGTTTAACACATATTTAACAACGACTTACAATTTTGTGGCAGATCTTCATCCCTGTCTCTGTCCTTTTTGGTGTCCAGGTGTTTAATTCTACTGAACTGGAAGACAGACAGACAGACAGACAGACAGATAGATAGCCTTTATTGTCCCATGGGGAAATTCGTTATCACAATCTGTCAGAAACCCACCGGACACACATACACACACTCACTGCACAAACACCACCAGACATTGAACAACCAACGCATATATCACACTGAGGAGGTCTGCTGGGGTTACTGAGTGCTGAGATGGCAGACAGGACCAAGCTCTTGCTGAAGCCCGTCTCCAACTCAGAGTCCTGTATCTGCGACCAGACGGCAGCAGTGTGATGCCTTGCCTCCGTCCTATGATCGATGGGTCAAGAGAGTTCTTTATCATTTAACGTTGGAGAGGCTAAGGATTTCTCTCAGAGGCTCTCTGAGGAAGTTTGATCAACCCCCCGCTGTCCACTTTAGATTTTCAGGTCCAACATTAACAAGGTGACAAAACATTTTTTCACCTTAGAAACAGCTAAAGCACATCATCATAAAGCAAACAGATACAGAAGGACTGATTCATGCTTTTATCTCAAGCTGACTCGGTTACTATAAAGAACTTTTTACTTTTTTTGGGGGGGGGGATTTCAGCTTACTCAAAACTCTGCAGCTCGGCTTTTAACCAGAATCAAGAGGAGAGAACATATTATTCTAGTTTTAGCTGCTCTGCTATGGCTTCCTCTAATTTTCAGAATGGACTTTAAGGTCCTCCTCCTCCTTACATACAAAGCCCTTAGTGGGCTAGTACCAAGCTACATGGCTAACTCCCTTGTTAATTTGCTTTCAAGAACACTGCGATCATCTGCTGCTGGTTTATTGGAGGCTGAAAGAAGATCGGTGATGCAGCCTTTGTCAATTACGCCCCAAAACTATGGAACATAGTACCAACAGATATCAAAGCAGCTTGAATATCTTTTAAAAGAAAGCTAAAACTAATCTCTTCACTTCAGCCTCCAACTAACTTTTCTACCAGCCATCTTCACACTGATGCATTACTAAACTGAATTTACAATGTTGTATTTTACTTGATTTTATATTTATTCTATTGTCAAGCTACTTTTACAAAGTACTATTTATACTATTTTAAAATGATTTCTATTTTTATTTTCCATCTTTCTTTTTGTTTTTTCTTTTTTTTAACATTTCTCAATGCTCCTTTTAATGTGAAGCACTTGGTTCATGCAGTTTCTTTTGCTGTAAAGCACTTTTATCAATCCATACAGTGACTTAAATGTCCACTGGTGGAATGAGCATCAGAACAGAGTCAATGGAACCAAGACCAAGTAAGACTGAGGAAGGCCCAAGATGAAGGCTAAAAACAAAAATGCTGGCAGATCAAAGTCGAATACAGGTAGTTTCCGGGCTGACACTTCTCCCTCTTAACATGTCTAATATGTTCAGTAAAATGACGGTGTTTGTTAGCAAGAGTCTATTTGACAGAGCCATTTTCAAGCAGGGAGGGGCGACTTCTTTCAACCCTCTCATGATAAACCTTTTTGAAGCGATCATATCAAACATGAGGGCTTGTTTTGATGCTGATCCTCACTCCATGCCTCCTTAATGTGGACAGAAGGGTAAATGTTTGGAGGTAAGGATTCTAGTCTTATGGTCACTTATGTTTTCAATCTCATTTCCACCAGTATTTGCAGCCCAAACGTTTTAGTTGACACCATTAATACTGAGTTCCTTACTCTGTCAGATAAGGACTGTAATCATTTTCTTTCTCGTTTTGTGAACAAAATAGAAGATGTCAGGGCTAACATTATCCCCTCTCCACTTATCAATCATGATCATCAATTTCGGACTGTTTTACTTGCATCTCCTTGCTAGATCTTACTGATCTGGTGGGTAATATGACGCTCTCCTAAAACCCTGACAATATTCTACCTACACCTGATTCACCTGAATTACAAATCTTTGTCTCAAGCCATCTGGGGAAAAAGCTGCTCCTGTGCTGAGGCCCAAAAATAAAACCTGAAGACCTTCAGCCATGGGTTCCTGTAGGTGCACCATGGAGATGCAGGGAGACCGTGTTAGCCCAGATAAAGGGCATGATGATGCATGATGGGATACATTTAGGAAGTTAAACCATTTTAATCATACTAACACGCTCTATTTAAGATGGAGGGGGTCATTGAGTACAGGGCACAAGAGGAGGACCCAAATGCAGGTTCAACAATCAGAAAAGACTTTATCATCAAAATCTAAGTGACAGGTTTACAGGTGGACACCACGGTCCACATCAAGCAAACAAAGTCCAAAAGGAGAAAGGTGCACAGGTCAAACACAGTCAGATATCAGTCAATGAATATCAGAACACTGAACTCAAGAATATTGATCACATCACTGGTGTTGAGACTTTAATGATGAGTGGTCTTGGTGGTTTGGGTCTGAAGCTGCGGTGGACTTGATGAGTGGTCTTGGTGGTTTGGGTCTGCAGCTGCGGTGGACTTGATGAGTGGTCTTGGTGGTTTTGGTCTGAAGCTGCGGTGGGCTTGCTGCTCTATTGTGGCATACGTGATTAATTGACTCCGGTTTCAACCATGAGACACACTTTAACTTTTGATTCTTGAAATAGATTAGCTGATAAAACATTTGGACATTTAGACTCTTACTGCGGTAATGGATCTGAAAACCTGAAGGAAACTGTAAGAAAGAAATGAAATGTGTTTTCCATTCTCTTCAATGAAACATTTGTGCAGTGGAAATTTTCAGGACTGATGAAAAAAACGCAAAATATTCAACTTGTCTGTTTGCTTTTGGATATTAAATAACACTTGGTGTACTTTCAGGGTGGAAATGTTGAATTGATTGATGTTTGTTCTCCATACGAGACCTCAGAGCGTTAACATAGGAAGATTCACCTTCTCATATTTGGTATATTTAATTTAAATGCTTTAGTTTGTTTTTCCCCATATTTCATGCCTGCAGTCTTTACTACAAAATATGTATTTGGGTTAGTAACGTAACTTCAGGTTTAATGATGGCGGTTCATCTCACTCTATAGTTAAGTCTTATATAATAACACCTACATTTATTATAAACCTAAGCTTACTTTCAATACTTGGGAATTATTTTTAGTGTTTCGTCTTATTCTGTTGTATGATTACAGGCTGTAATCAATTACGTTTTTCTGTCAGTAAAACATAAGATTTCTGCAGGTTCTTGGTATCACATCTCATTCATGGTTCTGATGATGTTGCTGATTAATAACCATCGTCATAGTTTGTACAGACTCCTGTTGTCTTTGTGCTCAGTTCAGTCCTGCTGGGTCCAGGTCCTGGTCCTGGTCCTGGTCCTCAGTACTGGAAGCTTCTCTTGGTCTGGATGTCGTCCAGGATCTGCTGCAGCTCCTCGTCCTCGAAGCGTCCCTCCAGACTGAAACACAGTCAGTTCATCACTAATCAATCAATGCTCAGTTCCTGTTAAACATGCAGCGTGTCCTGAAGGGGGCGCTACATGTAGCGTGTCCTGAAGGGGGCGCTACATGCAGCGTGTCCTGAAGGGGGCGCTACATGTAGCGTGTCCTGAAGGGGGCGCTACATGCAGCGTGTCCTGAAGGGGGCGCTACATGCAGCGTGTCCTGAAGGGGGCGCTACATGCAGCGTGTCCCGAAGGGGGCGCTACATGCAGCGTGTCCCGAAGGGGGCGCTATATGCAGCGCGTCCTGAAGGGGGCGCTACATGCAGCGTGTCCTGAAGGGGGCGCTACATGCAGCGTGTCCCGAAGGGGGCGCTACATGCAGCGTGTCCCGAAGGGGGCGCTATATGCAGCGCGTCCTGAAGGGGGCGCTACGTGCAGCGCGTCCCGAAGGGGGCGCTACGTGCAGCGTGTCCTGAAGGGGGCGCTACAGCACCAGCAGTCTCTGATGGATCAGAACTCACCTGGGGATCAGAGCTTTGGCCTCTTCAGCTGCTTCAGGACACAGATTGGCCAAACTGGACAGCTCGAACTTATGGAGCTTATTCTGCAGGAGGAGACTGAAGAAACACATCTGATCAATCACCTGATCAAGAACCAAACACACAACAAATCCTAAAACTGAATATTAACCATTACGTTCTTACATATTGTCCTTTTTAGCACAGAAATGAATTAACAAGCTGTTAGTTTGTCTAACCCTGAATATACACTGTGATGGGAGTAATACATTGTGTTACAGAATGGACATTAATGCACTTTATGTTATAAGTACGGAGCCCCAGATATGTCATGGGGGGGAAAAATAATAAGTTGTGGCCACGAAATATTAACTCGTTCCCACGAAATAGTAATTCGTTCCCACGAAATATAGCTGTGCACAGCTGGATGAGCAAATCAAGTCAATCCAAGTCGTACCTACGCCGGTGCAGCGACCTGGCTCTTAATAGTCTGTGGAGATGCCTCTCGCTAATAATGAATCCCTCCAATGCCAGGCTTTTCAAAATGTCTTTGTATTTCATTCCCAGCCTAAAATAATGTAACCTATTTTTTGTACTGAGTATTTCTGAGCAGACAGCTTAGAGTCAAGTTATGTTTCTTCCAGGTTAGTATTGACAGTGTATATGTGGGGGTTTTATTTTGGAGGGGAAAAGCGGAAGTATGTGTTGTTTTGGTTGATGTGCGGTAATTGACGGAGGTGGAATAAAGCAGCACCCGTCCTGTTCAGCAGCTGTTTTTATTTTATTATATGTCTGAATATAGGCGTCCATAAGCTCGGTTACAATAACACTCTACCATACTATCCCTGTCCATTGTGTGACAGCTGTTCCTGTTTGAGGAGTTGCGCTTGATTTGCTCATCCAGCTGTGCACAGCTATATTTCGTGGCCACAAATTACCTATTTCGTGGGAACGAATTACTATTTTGTGGGAACGAGTTAATATTTCGTGGCCACAACTTATTATTTTCCCCCCCATGACATATCTGGGGCTCCGTATATAAGAGATGTGTTTGATAAGATATGGGACCCTGAGTTAAGTTTAGGGTTAGGGAGTTAGGGTGGTAAGTGAGGCCCACTGACATCGGCTGCTATATGAAGCTAAACTGCCAATATGAGTTTGGATGGATGGGCTTATTAGGGCCCGAGCGCTGACCAGCGCGAAGCCCTATTGTTTTTGCCATGATTATTATTATTATTATTATTCTCTTTATTTTTCTTCTGACAAAGTAACTGCCTTTTTCCCCCACTAAACGTGCCCCGATACTCACCAAAGTTTGCATGCAAGTCAGACCCGGCGAAAAATTTTATATTTTATGGTTTGCATAAATGGGCGAGGCAAAATGGCTCTCTAGCGCCCCCTGCAAAATCAAGAAAAGCGAGCCCCTCGTGACAGATTGACATAGAGAAACAAAACTTGGTACACATATTCAACATGTCAAGACGCACCAAAAAGTCTCTTGGACACATACCCTAACACCAACAGGAAGTCGGCCATTTTGAATCAAAATATTGATTTTAATGCAAATTGTGGCATCATATTTGAACGCACTACTCCTACAGTTTTCTTCCCATCCATTTCAAATTCACACAGAGTCATCTTGAGACATTGGAGATGAAAAGTTATCAAACGCTTTTTCCCCCGTCATTCCTGGTTGCCGTGGTGACGCGGCGAATTTCGATCCTTCGCCATGAAATTTCAAACCCTCATAACTTGACTCCACATGGTCTGAGCTTTACCAAATTTCAGATGCTTGTTCAGTGTCCCGGTCTGAACACATGTACAGTCTCATATTTAGTGACAGTCATAGCGCCCCCTACTGGCAACAGGAAGTCACTTGCTTCATTCTTTCACTAATTACTCCCATAATCTTCATCCCATCCACTTCAAATTCACACAGGATCATCTTGAGACATTGGAGATGACAGGTTATCAAAAGCTTTTTCCCTCGTCATTCCTGGTTGCCGTGGTGACGTGGCGAATTTCGATCCTTCGCCATGAAAATTCAAACCCTCATAACTTGACTCCACATTGTCTGAGCCTTTCCAAATTTCAGATGCCTGTTCAGGGTCCTGCTCTGAACACATGTACAGTCTCATATTTAGTGACAGTCATAGCGCCCCCTACTGGCAACAGGAAGTCACTTGCTTCATTCTTTCAGTAATTACTCCCATAATCTTAAGTATTTACACCTGAAATTGACTCAGCTGAGACATAAGACCTTGGTGATGCCACATTCTGCAACTCGTGACCCATCATCAAATACTGTTGCCATGACAACGCATTCAACGCCATGAAATACGATTACACTTTTCAGGGGCAAAGGATGCGTCCACGGTAACGAAACTCGACACACACGTCTGGAGTGGGTTCATTAAACATCCTATATACTTCAATGGGATGGGCGTGGCTAAACGGCTCAATAGCGCCCCCTTGAATATTTCAAAATTGAACCTCAGCCTTCCCGATTGACATAGAAGAATGAAACTCAGTAGGTTTATGTATCATCTCCAGACGCACAAAAACGCCATTTGGACCCATACCCTAAGTCCAACAGGAAGTCGGCCATCTTGGGAAACATGCTATATTTTGGTGATTTTTTGGTCATTTCCAGGCCTCATATTTGAACGCACTAGTCCTAGAGATTTCATCCCATCCACTTCAAATTCACACAGAGTCATCTTGAGACATTGGAGATGAAAAATTATCAAAAGCTTTTTCGTGCGTCATTCCTGGTTGCCATGGTGACATGGCGAATTTCGATGTCTCGCCATGAAATTTCAAACCCTCATAACTTGACTCCACATGGTCTCAGCTTTTCCAAATTTCAGATGCTTGTTCAGGGTCCTGGTCTGAACACATGTACAGTCTCATATTTAGTGACAGTCATAGCGCCACCTACTGGTAACAGGAAGTCACTTACGTCATTCTTTCACTAATTACTCCCATAATCTTAAGTATTTACACCTGAAATTGACTCAGCTAAGACATAACGCCAGTTATCAACATCTTTTTTATGACTCATTCCTGTTGGGCGTGGCTGTGCGGACAATTTCGATGCTTCGCCATGAGGCAGGAAGTCCTTATAACTCCTACAGACATTGTCCCATCTACACCAAATTGATCACACATGTAGAGGGTACCGCCCTGAACACATCTATGCATCAATACTGTGTCAAATACACAGCGCCACCTACTGGACACAGGAAGTCAGCATCATATGACAAACATCATCCGATTTACATGAAATTTACAGGATGTGTTCTCCACATCACACACTGCAACATGACATGTCATTGGCGGGTCATCTATAGCGCCACCTAGTGGACACATGCAATGTGACTTAGCCCCATCACACAACATTCATTACAAGCCCGGGTGCCAAGACGTCTACGTGCCCGCTGTGTCTGCCGTGTGACTGCAGCACGCTCCGGCATGCGCGTACGAGGCGGTGCATGGGGGCGCGAGGGCCCGTTCATCACTGCTTGCAGTTTTAATTTTATTTTAGTTTTCCACTCTTGAATGTTTTTTTTTTTTTTTTTTAAGGCAACTCTTCCTGCGTTAAAATGAGGAATGTTGAGCATCTTGTGAAGTTATGCTTTGGTATCGGTTTCACAAATAAGGAAATACTTCATCTTTAATCACATCAGCATCAGATTACTATCAGTATCAGGACTTTGAAACCATTGTGCAAACGACTGAGTCTGTTTAGAAGAAAGAACCACACAGACTTCAGTGAAGAACAGCTGCCTGGTAGCGGTCGACTCAAGGATATCACTGGTTACCACTTCATTCTCCTAACATTACGACTCTTTTCCAAAATGTTATTTATTTATTTGTTTATTTGTCTTTCTTAGTATGTTCCTAATACTCCATCGTATTTGACTGTGGACTATTGCTCTAATCAAAGATGTGAGAACACATTCTGATTTCTTTTTTCTGTTCTTTTTTTTTCATTCCTTTGAAAATCAATCAACTTTTTTTTTTAAGTCTTCATTAATAATTACTAAAACTGATAAAAATCACAGTTATTGTCTCATTCTGAAGAAACTTGACTCAGTTTAAAGCGAAATGCTGCATCAACATGTGACTGCAGGTCTCTAACACTAACCCTTACATGAGAACAAGATTTAATGGAGCGACTTCAAGCTTCATATCAGATATCTAATGTGTGACTGTCTGATTCACTGATTCACTATGGAGCTTTCAACAGCGTTGGTGGTATAGTGGTTAGCATAGCTGCCTTCCAAGCAGTTGACCCGGGTTCGATTCCCGGCCAACGCAAATGTTTTCCTCCGTTAAACCTTTTTATTTATAATTTATCTATTGAAAACAGTCCCATTTAAATCAAAACTGTAACATAGCAACAAGCAGGAAGAACAACAAGCAGGAAACAACGAGCAGGAATTCAGTTATGACGTCATTAAGTTTAAAACAAACAAAGAAGAAGAAAAAGACAAAACCATCATTAATTAATTCATTCATTCGTTTATTAATTTATGTTTCTGTCAGATGTGTAATTGATCACAGATGTGCAGATTTAGTGATATGATATGAGATTTAAACTATTGATAATACGCGGTACTCCCATACAGTCTATGAGTACTCCACACCAGGTGATGGCGGTAAAGACAAACACACACACACAGACACAGACACAGGAAGTGGTGTGCAGTGACTCGGAGGTGATTGTGTGTGTGTTGGAGCTGTGAGCGGTTTGTTGTTCATGCTGTTCGGACCGTTGGAGCTTCTCTTTCAGCGGCGGGAAGATTCAGTCGGACATTAAGCTACCGTTACTATCCGCCATTAAGCTGCCGTTACTGTCCGCCATTTTACCTCCGCTGCCTGCGAGCTGCTGCTGTCATGGCGACCGGAGGCGGCGCGGCTGCTGCTCATGTCGGTGATGTTGAAGAAGATGCTTCTCAGCTGCTGTTCCCCAAAGGTCTGTAACTCACTACAGACACACACTGACTGACTGTAACTCACTACAGACACACACTAACTGTCTGTAACTCACTACAGAGACACACTGACTGACTGTAACTCACCACAGACACACACTGACTGACTGTAACTCACTACAGACACACACTGACCGTCTGTAACTCACCACAGACACACACTGACTGTCTGTAACTCACCATAGACACACTGACTGTCTGTAACTCACTACAGACACACACTGACTGACTAACTCACTACAGACACACACTGACTGACTGTAACTCACCACAGACACACAATGACCGTCTGTAACTCACCACAGACAGACACTTACTGACTGTAACTCACTACAGACACACACTGACTGTCTGTAACCCACCACAGACACACACTGACTGTCTGTAACTCACCACAGACACACACTGACTGTCTGTAACTCACCATAGACACACTGACTGTCTGTAACTCACTACAGACACACACTGACTGTCTGTAACTCACCACAGACACACACTGACCGTCTGTAACTCACCACAGACACACACTGACTGACTGTAACTCACTACAGAGACACACCGACTGTCTGTAACTCACCACAGACACACACTGACCGTCTGTAACTCACTACAGACACACACTGACTGACTGTAACTAACTACAGACACACACCGACTGTCTGTAACTCACCACAGACACACACTGACCGTCTGTATCTCACTACAGACACACACTGGCCGTCTGTAACTCACCACAGACACACACTGACCGTCTGTAACTCACTACAGACACACACTGACTGTCTGTAACTCACTACAGACACACACTGATTGTCTGTAACTCACCACAGACACACACTGACTGTCTGTAACTCACCACAGACGCACACTGACTGTCTGTAACTCACTACAGACACACACTGACTGTCTGTAACTCACTACAGACACACACTGACTTACTGTAACTCACCACAGACACACACTGACTGTCTGTAACTCACCATAGACACACTGACTGTCTGTAACTCACCACAGACACACACTGACTGTCTGTAACTCACTACAGACACACACTGACTGTCTGTAACTCACCACAGACACACACTGACTGTCTGTAACTCACCACAGACACACACTGACTGTCTGTAACTCACCACAGACACACACTGACCATCTGTAACTCACCACAGAGACACACTGACTGACTGTAACTCACCATAGACACACACTGACTGTCTGTAACTCACCACAGACACACACTGACCGTCTGTAACTCACCACAGAGACACACTGACTGACTGTAACTCACCACAGACACACACTGACTGTCTGTAACTCACCACAGACACACACTGACCATCTGTAACTCACCACAGAGACACACTGACTGACTGTAACTCACCATAGACACACACTGACTGTCTGTAACTCACCATAGACACACTGACTGTCTGTAACTCACCACAGACACACACTGACCGTCTGTAACTCACCACAGAGACACACTGACTGACTGTAACTCACCACAGACACACACTGACTGTCTGTAACTCACCACAGACACACTGACTGACTGTAACTCACCATAGACACACTGACTGTCTGTAACTCACCACAGACACACACTGACCATCTGTAACTCACCACAGAGACACACTGACTGACTGTAACTCACCACAGACACACACTGACTGTCTGTAACTCACCACAGACACACTGACTGACTGTAACTCACCACAGACACACACTGACTGTCTGTAACTCACCACAGACACACACTGACCGTCTGTAACTCACCACAGACACACACTGGCCGTCTGTAACTCACCACAGACACACACTGACTGTCTGTAACTCACTACAGACACACACTGACTGTCTGTAACTCACTACAGACACACACTGATTGTCTGTAACTCACCACAGACACACACTGACTGACTGTAACTCACCACAGATACACACTGACCGTCTGTAACTCACTACAGACACACACTGACTGTCTGTAACTCACTACAGACACACACTGACTGTCTGTAACTCACCACAGACACACACTGACCGTCTGTAACTCACCACAGACACACACTGACTGTCTGTAACTCACTACAGACGCACACTGACTGTCTGTAACTCACCACAGACACACACTGACTGGTTGTAACTCACCACAGACACACACTGACCGTCTGTAACTCACTACAGACACACACTGACTGACTGTAACTCACCACAAACACACACTGACTGACTGTAACTCACCATAGACACACTGACTGTCTGTAACTCACCACAGACACACACTGACCATCTGTAACTCACCACAGAGACACACTGACTGACTGTAACTCACCACAGACACACACTGACCATCTGTAACTCACCACAGAGACACACTGACTGACTGTAACTCACCACAGACACACACTGACTGTCTGTAACTCACCACAGACACACTGACTGACTGTAACTCACCACAGACACACACTGACTGTCTGTAACTCACCACAGACACACACTGACCGTCTGTAACTCACCACAGACACACACTGGCCGTCTGTAACTCACCACAGACACACACTGACTGTCTGTAACTCACTACAGACACACACTGACTGTCTGTAACTCACTACAGACACACACTGATTGTCTGTAACTCACCACAGACACACACTGACTGTAACTCACCACAGACACACACTGACTGTCTGTAACTCACCACAGACACACACTGACTGGTTGTAACTCACCACAGACACACACTGACCGTCTGTAACTCACCACAGACACACACTGACTGTCTGTAACTCACTACAGACGCACACTGACTGTCTGTAACTCACCACAGACACACACTGACTGACTGTAACTCACCACAAACACACACTGACTGTCTGTAACTCACTACAGACACACACTGACTGTCTGTAACTCACCACAGACACACACTAACTGACTGTCTGTGCTGCTCCTATTAGAGTTCGAGAGCTCGGAGACGCTGCTGAACTCGGAGGTCCACATGTTGCTGGAACATCGTAAGCAGCAGAACGAGAGCGCCGAGGACGAGCAGGAACTGTCCGAAGTCTTCATGAAGACGCTCAACTACACGGCTCGCTTCAGCCGCTTCAAGAACAGAGAGACCATCACGGCCGTGCGCAGGTCAGTGCTGCAGGTCACATGACCACAGCTTCATCCTGGTCAGTGCTGCAGGTCACACGCGAAGGAGAGAGGAAAGAAAGAGAGAAGGAGGGAAAGGAGGAAAGGAGGGAGGAAAGAAAGAGAGGAGGGAAAGGAGGGAGGAAAGAAAGAGAGAAGGAGGGAGGAAGGAATAAGGAAAGGAGGGAGGAAAGAAGGAAGGAAGGAAGGAAAGGAGGGAGGAAGGAAGAAAAGGAGGGAGGAAAGAAAGAGAGAGGGAGAGAAATAAGGAAAGGAGGGAAGGAGGGAGGAAAGAAAGAGAGCAGGGAGGAAGGAAAGGAGAGAGGAAAGAAAGAGAGAAGGAGAGAAATAAGGAAAGGAGGAAAGGAGGGAGGAAAGAAAGAGAGAAGGAGTGAGGAAGGAATAAGGAAAGGAGGGAGGAAAGAAGGAAGGAAGGAAAGGAGGGAGGGAGGAAGGAAAGGAGAGAGGAAAGAAAGAGAGAAGGAGGGAAATAAGGGAAGGAGGGAGGAAAGAAATTTTCCTTCCTCCTTCCTTCCCTCCTTCGTCCCTCCTTTCCTTATTCCTTCCTCCTTCCTTCCTTCCTTCCTCCTTTCCTTCCTCCCTCCTTTCCTTCCTTCCTAGACTCCTGGACTGATGCTGTGTGATAATGAAGTGAGTACAGTCCTGTTCATGATGAATGTGATATAAATGTTTCTACAGCCTGATGAATGTCACATAAAGATGATTCTCAGTAAACACTCAATAATCAATAATTAAAACATTAGAGTAGAACAGTGTTTGTCATGGTACACTGAAACATTCTGCTGTGATCATTATCTCTATTAATACTGCAACTATCTATCTACTATATCTACTATTAACTACTACTTAATACTGCAACTATCAATGTTAACTACAACAATGAGAAACACCACATCACATGACTGATCACATGATTGGTCAGGTGGTTGATCAGGTGATTGATCAGATGTGTTTCTTCAGTCTCCTCCTGCAGAAGAAGCTCCATAAGTTCGAGCTGTCCAGTTTGGCCAATCTGTGTCCTGAAGCAGCTGAAGAGGCCAAAGCTCTGATCCCCAGGTGAGTTCTGATCCATCAGAGACTGCTGGTGCTGTAGCGCCCCCTTCAGGGCACGCTGCATGTAGCGCCCCCTTCAGGACACTCTGCATGTAGCGCCCCCTTCAGGACACGCTGCACGTAGCGCCCCCTTCGGGACACGCTACACGTAGCGCCCCCTTCAGGACACGCTGCACGTAGCGCCCCCTTCGGGACACGCTGCACGTAGCGCCCCCTTCGGGACACGCTGCACGTAGCGCCCCCTCCGGGACACGCTACACGTAGCGCCCCCTTCGGGACACGCTGCATGTAGCGCCCCCTTCGGGACACGCTGCATGTCTAACAGGAACTGAGCATTGATTGATTAGTGATGACCTGACGCTGTGTTTCAGTCTGGAGGGACGCTTCGAGGACGAGGAGCTGCAGCAGATCCTGGACGACATCCAGACCAAGAGGAGCTTCCAGTACTGAGGACCAGGACCCAGACCAGGACCCGGACCAGGACCCAGACCAGGACCCAGCAGGTCCAGCAGGTCCAGCAGGTCCAGGAGGACCAGCAGGACCAGCAGGACTGAACTGACCCTGATCATGTGATGTGATGACATCACTCACCTGTAGAGCAGCTGAGCGTTTCTTCTTCTTCTGTCACAATAAACTCTGATTTGTTTTTTTTACATGGTTTCTGTCCAATCACAGCCGAGCTGCAGACCGACCAATCAGCTAATCAATCAGCTGATCGATCAGCTGATTGATCAGCTGATCACAGGTCCAAATCTCTGCTTAACACAAAGTACTGATAGGTTGATGTGCAGCGAGGTGATTGGCTCAGAGCTGAAGGATGAAGCAGAGACTTTTTTAATAGTTTTTATTTTTGTTTGTTTTCATTAAAAAGTTCAAACGTCGCCTCGTTTGTGTTTTAACTCGTTAACCTGACGAAGCTCCGTCACTTCCTGTCACCTGACCCGTGAGACAGGAAACAGGAAGTGGGTCAGATGTTGATGCAGTAGGCCGCCGTGCCGTGGTCCAGAGCTTCAGGCAGGACGCCGGCGGACGTCCCGGCCATCCTCACGGAGTTCCCCCCCCGCAGCCGCCGCTCGTACTCCATCAGCTGCCTCCAGAACCCCGCGTTGGGTCTGATGAACGCACGCCGCTCCAGAACCTGCTCATGAGCCCCCCGCAGGCTGAGACCCTCGAACCTGCAGAACCACAACCATCACTCACCATACACCAGCAGCAAGTACTACAGTACTAGTACTAGTACTAGTACCTCAAACTGTACTACAGTACTAGTACTAGTACCTCAAACAGTACTACAGTAAAGTACTAATACCTTTAACTCTACTACAGTACAGTACTAGTACCTCTAACTGTACTACAGTGAAGTCCTAGTACCTCTAACTGTACTACAGTACTAGTACTAGTACCTCTAACTGTACTACAGTAAAGTACTAGTACCTCTAACTGTACTACAGTACTAGTACTAGTACCTCTAACAGTACTACAGTGAAGTACTAGTACCTCTAACAGTACTACAGTGAAGTACTAGTACCTCTAACAGTACTACAGTAAAGTACTAGTACCTCTAACAGTACTACAGTAAAGTACTAGTACCTCTAACAGTACTACAGTAAAGTACTAGTACCTCTAACTGTACTACAGTGAAGTACTAGTACCTCTAACTGTACTACAGTAGAGTACTAGTACCTCTAAATGTACTACGGTACTAGTACCTCAGACTGTACTACAGTAGAGTATTAGTACTGCAGTACTGTAGTACTAGTACTGTAGTACTGTAGTACTAGTACTAGTACTGCAGTACTGCAGTACTGTAGTACCGGGTGCAGACCTCATCAGGTAGGCCATGACCAGAGCGGGGGATCGGCTCCTGCCGGCGCTGCAGTGGACCAGGGTAGTCCCGGTCCGGTTCTGGTGGATCCGCTCCACCACCAGGTCGAAGTACTGGTCCAGAGGAGCGTGAGGTCGGTCCTGGACGGGGACGTGGAGGACCTGCAGGCCGTCCCGCGGCGGGTAGGACACGTCGTCCAGGCCGCTGGCGTTAACGATGAGAGACACGTTCCTGCTGGACAACACGCCGAGACTCAGAGCCGAGTCCAGACCCCCCAGGAAGAGACCGGGACGCACCTGGGACACCTGGGACATCTGGGACACCTGGGACACCTGGGACCGGTCCAGGTGGATCAGAACAGGGTTCAGGTTACAGAAACATCTTTATCTGACCTCTGATCTGTTTAATGAACCACATTAGAACGTCTTCAGGAGCTTCTGGTAACCAAGTCTCCTGTTAGTCTTTATAAACCAGCTCAGAGACACTTAATAGAAATATAATATAATATATATATAATATATATATATATTATATTTATATTTATATTATATATATGAACATGTAATGTGTAGGGTTATATGCTGCCTTTCAGTGTCAGCGCCTCCACCGTATGATATTGATATGCTGCATTCACCTTCAACAGGAGGGTTAGGAAACGTATTGATTCAGTTCCTCATGTGATAAAACTCTCCTCAACATATTTAAATAAAGAATATTAATAAAAAACATATTTGTCAGAAGTGGGATTCGAACCCACGCCTCCAGGGGAGACTGCGACCTGAACGCAGCGCCTTAGACCGCTCGGCCATCCTGACGTAAGGACATGACGTCGCCACGTCGTCATATAAAGATATACTTTAAGTTTAAGGATTATATTAAAAGTGGTTAAAATGAGTTGATTTTATATATTTTTAGCAACAAATCCTCCGAAATGAAACGAGCGCGGGACGCAGGTCGGTCAGGGTTAAGGTAAAGACGTCAGGATCAACCAATCAGGGGCAGAGTAGCGGCGCGTCATGACGTCACTGCGCTCGGGGCGTTATCACTGCGGCCGCTAGGTGGCGACATTTAACCCTCCTGCTGTGTTCGGGTCAAGGAAGGAAAGGAGGGAGGGAGGAAGGAAGGGAGGGAGGAAGGAAGGGAGGGAGGGAAGCTAAAGGAGTAAAGGAAAGAAGGCAGGAAGGGAGGGAGGGAAGCTAAAGGAGTAAAGGAAAGAAGGCAGGGAGGAAGGAAGGGAGGGAGGGAAGGAAGGGAGTAAAGGAAAGAAGGCAGGGAGGAAGAAGGGAGGGATGAGGAAAGGAGGAAGGGAGGAAAGAGAGAAGAACAAAGAGAGGAAGGGAGGGAGGGAGGGAGTAAAGGAAAGAAGGCAGGGAGGAGGGAGGAAGGGAGGAAAGGAAAGAAGGCAGGAAGGAAGGAAGGGAGGGAGGAAGGAGGGAAGGAAGGGAGTAAAGGAAAGAAGGCAGGGAGGGAGGGAAGGAGGGAAGCAAGGGAGTAAAAGAAAGAAGGCAGAGAGGAAGAAGGAAGGGAGGAAGGAGGGAAGGAAGGAAGGGAGTAAAGGAAAGAAGGAAGGGAGGGAGGAAGGAGGGAAGGAAGGAAGAAAGGGGCAAGGAGGGAAGGAAGGCAGGGAGGAAGGAAGGGAAGAAGGAAGGAAGGAAGGGAGGGAGGAGGGAAGGAAGGGAGAGAAGGAAAGAAGGCAGGGAAGAAGGGAGGGAGGGAGGAAGGAGGGAAGGAAGGGAGTAAAGGAAAGAAGGCAGGGAGGGAAGAAGGAAGGAAGGGAGGGAGGGAGGAGGGAAGAAGGAAGTAAGGGGGATGGAGGCCGCTCTATAATCAAAGAATAGTGAAGAACGAATCAATTAATCACTGTTCTTTACTTTTGTGTCTTGTTTCTAGGACGGACTCACTTCCTCTTGTGTCCTTTCCATCCTTCCTTCCTTCCTTCCTTCCTGCCTTCCTTCCTTCCTTCCTTCCCTCCTCTTGTGTCCTTTCCATCCTTCCTTCCTTCCTTCCTTCCTTCTCCTCCCTTTCCTTCCTCACTCCCTCCCTCCCTCCTTCCTTCCTTCCTTCCTCCTTCCTTCCTCCATTCCTTCCTCGCTCCTTTCCTCCCTCCTTTCCATCCTTCCTTCCTTCCTCCCTCTCTCTTTTCCTTCCTCGCTCATTTCCTCCCTCCTTTCCATCCATCCTTCCTTCCTCCCTCTCTCTTTTCCTTCCTCCCTCCCTCCCTCCTTCCTCCCTCTCTCTTTTCCTTTCCTTCCTCGCTCCTTTCCTCTCCCCTTTCCTCCCTCCCTTTCCTCCCTTGACTCAAGCACAAATCAGAGGTGAGTAACAGGGAGGGAGGGGCACGTGCGGCTCACTGTCACGCGCCAATGAGTCAGTGTCACAGTTTAAAGAGCCTCAGTTTCATTTCTGCTTCCAGTCCAGCAGCTGACACACAGGTAAGATGTGCTTTATTACAGCTGCTATAGAGGCACGTGCTGCAGGTAAGATGTGCTTTATTAGAGTATAGAGGCACGTGCAACAGCTACGTTACTTATAAATGTCTAATTAAATAGTTAAAGGGTCTGAAACTAAAATCCACGGGGAGCATTTCACACCAAACCTCATTCAATAATCTGACAGTTTAATGGTTCCGTCTCATTTCCGTTTAATTCCGAGTTAATCCAGATAAATGAAGACGTGTCCTCATCGGGCCGGTCAGGGTGAAGTCTTCGGCCTTCAGACATTATATTAAATACTGACTCTGAGTTCACTGAAGCGGATTAAAGAGGAAGGAGGAGACGCGCGGGTCCGTTTCCGCGTGCTCGTGATAAATATCGTTTTTCTGTCACTTTTTTGAACAGAGTTTGGTTTAAAGACGGTATGAAGCTGAAGCTGAGTGACTCTCTCACCTGTTTCCTCCCTGAGTTAAAGCAGCCTGAAGACTTTTGGACAGAAGCTTAAAATAAAATAGACGGTGGATTCAAAACATCCGGTCACGAGACTCACATCCTTCAAAATAAAAGCCACGCGCTGGATAACAACTTTGAAGGACGTAATAAATGATGGGAGGTAGGAAGGAAGGTAGGAAGGAATAAAGGAAGGGAGGAAGGAAGTAATAAATGAAGGGAGGTAGGAAGGAAGGAAGGAATAAAGGAAGGGAGGAAGGAAGTAATAAATGAAGGGAGGAAGGAAGGTAGGAAGGGAGGAAGGTAGGAAGGAAGGAAGGAAGGAATAAAGGAAGGAAGGAAGGAAGTAATAAATGAAGGGATGGAGGAAGGAAGGAAGGGAGGGATGGAGGGAGGTAGGAAGGAAGGAAGGAAGGAAGGAAGGAAGGAAGGAAGGACCTGTTTCCTCCTGAGTTAAAGCAGCCTGAAGACTTTTGGACAGAAGCTTAAAATAAAATAGACGGTGGATTCAAAACATCCGGTCACGAGACTCACATCCTTCAAAATAAAAGCCGACAGACAGTAAATACAGAGATTCAATCAGGAGCCTCGAATACAGCTGTTTGAATAAATGAAGGAAGGGAGGAAGGAAGTAATAAAGGAAGGAAGGAAGTAATAAATGAAGGGAAGGAGGGAGGAAGGAAGGAATAAAGGAAGGAGGGAGGAAGGGAGGGAGGAAGGAAGGAATGACAGAAGGAATGAAGGAAGGGAGAGAGGAAGGAAGGAAGTAATAAATGAAGGGAGGGAGGGAGTGAGGGAGGGAGGAAGGAAGGGAGAGAGGAAGGAAGGAAGTAATAAATTAAGGGAGGGAGGAAGAAAGGAAGGAATGAATAAAGGAAGGGAAGGAAAGAAGGAAGGAAGGAATAAAGGAAGGAAGTAAGTAATAAATAAAGGGAGGGAGGAAGGAAGGAAGGAATGAAGGGAGGGGAGGGAGGAATAAAGGAAGGAAGGAAAGAATAAAGGAAGGGAGGAAGGAAGTAATAAATGGAGGGAGGAATAAAGGAAGGAATAAAGGAAGGAAGAAAGTAATAAATGAGGGAGGGAGGGAGGAATAAAGGAAGGAAGGGAGGAAGGAAGCAATAAATGGAGGGAGGGAGGGAGGAAGGAAGGAAGGAAGGAAGGAAGGAATATCTATCATTCTTTTGTGGTTACACCATTTGACATTTTGTGGTTACACCATTTGACATTTTCAGGAGCATTCAGTCTTTTGGTATAAAAATGGGTCAAATGTCATTTCAAATCTCTCTTATTGATCTTTTTGTAATATATTGATTATATTGAACTGGGCGTAACCTCCATGATGTCTTGCTGCGGAGGTCAGTCTGAATTCAGTCCCTTCCTCCCTTCCTTCCTTCTTCCTCCCTTCCTTCCTTTATTCTTCCCTCCCTTCCTTCCTCCCTCCTTTCCTTCCTTCTTCCTCCCTTCCTTCCTTCCTTGACTCTCTTATTGATCTTTTTGTAATATATTGATTATATTGAACTGGGCGTAACCTCCATGCTGTCTTGCTGCGGAGTTCAGTCTGAATTCAGTCCCTTCCTCCCTTCCTTCCTTCCTTCTGTCCTTTCTTTCTTTCCTTCTTTCCTTCCTTCCTCCTTTCCTCCTTTCCTTCCTTCTTCCTCCCTTCCTTCCTTTATTCTTCCCTCCCTTCCTTCCTCCCTCCTTTCCTTCCTTCTTCCTCCCTTCCTTCCTTCCTTGACTCTCTTATTGATCTTTTTGTAATATATTGATTATATTGAACTGGGCGTAACCTCCATGATGTCTTGCTGCGGAGTTCAGTCTGAATTCAGTCCCTCCCTCCTTTCCTTCCTTCTTCCTCCCTTCCTTCCTTTATTCTTCCCTCCCTTCCTTCCTCCCTCCTTTCCTTCCTTCTTTCCTTTATTCCTCCCCTCCCTTCCTTCCTTCCTTCCTTCCTTCCTTTATTCCTTTATTCCTTCCTCCCTCCCTCCCTTCCTCCCTTCCTTCCTACCTTCCTCCCTTCCTTCCTTCCTTCCTTTATTCCTTCCTCCTCCCTCCCTCCCTCCCTTCCTTCCTTCCTTTACTCCTCCCTCCCTCCCTCCCTCCCTCCCATCCTTGCTTCCTTTATTCCTTCCTCCCTCCCTCCCTCCCTTCCTTCCTTCCTTCCTTTATTCCTTCCTCCCTACCCTCCCTCCTTTCCTTCCTTCTTCCTCCCTTCCTTCCTTCACCCTCTTATTGATTTTTTTTAATATATTGATTATATTGAACTGGGCGTAACCTCCATGATGTCTTGCTGCGGAGTTCAGTCTGAATTCAGTCCCTCCCTTCCTTCCTTCCTTCCTTCCTTCCTCCCTTCCTTCCTTTATTCTTTCCTTCCTCCCTTCCTTTATTCCTTCCTCCCTCCCTCCCTTCCTTAATTCCTCCCTCCCTCCCTCCCTCCCTTCCTTCCTTCCTTCCTTCCTTCCTTCCTTCCTTCCTTCCTTCCTCCCTCCCTCCCTCCCTTCCTTCCTTCTATTTAATATCTATCATTCTTTTGTGGTTACACCATTTGACATGTTCAGGAGCATTCAGTCTTTTGGTATAAAATGGGTCAAATGTCATTTCAAATCTCTCTTATTGATCTTTTTTTAATATATTGATTATATTGAACTGGGCGTAACCTCCATGATGTCTTGCTGCGGAGTTCAGTCTGAATTCAGTCCCTTCCTTCCTTCCTTCCTTCCTCCCTCCCTCCCCTCCCTTCCTTCCTTCCTTCCTTCCTTTATTCCTTCCTCCCTACCCTCCCTCCTTTCCTTCTTCCTCCCTTCCTTCCTTCACTCTCTATTGATTTTTTTTTTAATATATTGATTATATTGAACTGG
>JAJDFG010000479.1:0-110000 GCA_021039105.1 Scomber colias
AGGAGAAGAGAGATCAGCTGTTTCATTAAGCCCAGAATCTCTCTGCCCCTTCAGGAAGAAAAGAAACATCTTCAACCTTTTGCTTCAGGTAGGAGGATTTCTTTCTCCTCCTCATTAAAACTCACTCTTCTGTTCAAGCTACAAAACTTTGCTCTCCAACTGTAGACATCGATCCATGGATGTTATTTAACCTTCCTGTCGTCCTCCCGGGTCAAATTGACCCTGTCTGTTTTGACTGTTCCTTCCTTCCTTCCCTCCCTCCTTCTCTCTTTCTTTCCTTCCTCTCTCTTTCCTCCCTTCCTTCACCCCCATTCCTTCCTTCCTTCTCTCTTTCTTTCCTCCCTCCCTCCCTGCCTCCCTCCTACCTTCCTTCCTTCCTTCTCTCTTTCTTTCCTTCCTCTCTCTTTCCTCCCTTCCTTCACCCCCCTTCCTTCCTTCCTTCTCTCTTTCTTTCCTCCCTCCCTCCTACCTTACTTCCTGCCTTCTTTCCTCCTTCCTTCCTTCCTTCCTTCCTTCTTCCCTTCGTTCCTTCCCTCCTTCTCTCTTTCTTTCCTCCCTCCCTCCCTCTCTCCCTCCCTTCTACCTTCCTTCCTTCTTTCTTTCCTCCGTCCTTCCTTCCTTTTTCCTTCCTTCCCTCCTACCTTCCTTACTTCTTTCCTCCGTCGTTCCTTCCTTCCTTCCCTCCTACCTTCCTTCCTTCTTTCCTCTGTCCTTTCTTCCTTCTTTCCTTCCTTCCCTCTTTCTTTCCTCCCTCCCTCCCTGCCTCCCTCCTACCTTCCTTCCTTCCTTCTTTCCTCCTTCCTTCCTTCCTTATTTCCTCCTTCCTTCCTTCCTTCCTTCCTTCCTTCCTTCCTTCCTACCTCCTTTCCTTCCTTCCTACCTCCTTTCCTTCCTTCCTTCTGTCCATCATTCTTTCCATCTTTCCTTCCTTCCTTGACTCGAGGACAACAGGAGGGTTCGGCTCCTGATCATACCGACCATTGAGAGATTAAAATGTGCTTTCAGAGTAAATGAGGCCTCTGACAAAATCCAGAGGCTTCCTTCTTTACAAAAAATATATGATGTATTATTATTTGATGCTACTACAAGGCTTCAAATGTCTCAAGTAGCCGAATCAAATCAATATCTTTCAAAGTTACAGTTTTTTTTTTGTGCCAAATTTTCTCTTTTTGTTATGATCCTTCTGCTGCAGCTGAATACCAAAGAGACTAAAGCTGTGGAAGATATCCGCTTTATTTGACCTACCACATGATTAAGGTGTTTCTTTCCTTGACAGAAAGTCCTGTTTCAGTGTACTTATTCAATAAAATGTCATATTTTAGTTCGTATTAACACTATGGGATAAGTCTGTTTGTATTTAATGGAAAAAGAATCATCCATTTGATGAAAGGATCTGGTAAGGACTTAATACTATGGGATTAAACATTGCTTTCTATTACAGCACAGTTTCAGTTTACTTACTGTGTAAATGCTATCATACTTAGTAACTAGGGGTTACCAATTACATTTAGTTGATCCATAGAAAAACAGCATTAAAAAAGGGGATACTGTAGCTCTTCACTGTAGCTCAATCAGTCTAATTTTTGAAGACTGGGAAAATCAAACCTGTGATAGATAACATCTGAGATTTCAGCTTTGACTGATGCCTGATGTCACAGGATATAGAGGATAAATCAGGTAATGTGCAGCCTTTCTACAGTAGACGGGAACACACGGTTTCATCTTCCATGCCGCTCAACATTTAATATGATCGTCCATCACATGACAGCGAGAGCCTCAGTGTGATTTGAATTAAACCTCTCCTGATATCCGACCTGCTTCTCACTCACTTTATATCTTTGTCAAAAAGCAGAGCCCAGTAGGAACCAGGATGAACTTAACGATACGGTTAATTAGCCACAAAAGTGAACAAATGCTCACTGACAATGAGCATGTCTCCTGTCATCTGATCTGACAGCGCTCAGCTAAAGAGCAGCAGCTACAGAAAAGCTTCAAATATAGAGCACACCTGGCAGCCAGAAAACACAGAGAACCTAAAAAACTAAAATCTTAGAAAAGGTATTTTAAGACTTTCTCTGGAAGGAGGGAAGGAAGGGCGGAAAGGGGGGAGGGAAGGAAAGGAAGGCAGGAAGGGAAGGAAAGGAAAGGAAAGAATGAAGGAAGGTAGGAGGGAGGGAGGAAGGAAGGAAGGAAGGGAAGGAGGAAGGAAGGGTGGAAAGGAAAGGAGGAAGGAAGGAAGGACGGAGGAAAGAAAGAAGGAGGGAGGGAGGGAGAAAGGAAAAGAGGAAGGAAGGAAGGAAAGAAGGACAGAGGAAAGAAGGAAGGGAGGAAGGGAGGGGGAGGAAAGAAAGAGAGAAGGAGGGAGGGAGGAAAGAAGGGAGGGAGGAAAGAGAGAAGAAGGAAAGAAAGAGAGAAGGAGGGAGGAAGGACAGATGGAAGGAAGGAAGGAAGGGAGGACAGAGGAAAGAAGGAAGGGAGGGGGGAGGAAAGAAAGAGAGAAGGAGGGAGGGAGGAAAGGAGGGGGGAGGAAAGAGAGAAGAAGGAAAGAAAGAGGGAAGGAGGGAGGAAGGACAGATGGAAGGAAGGAAGGAAGGAAGGGAGGAAAGGAGGAAAGAAGGTAGGAAAGGAAGGAAGGAAAGGAGGAAGGAAGGGTGGAAAGGAAAGAAGGAAGGATGGAAAGAAGGACAGAGGAAAGAAGGAAGGGAGGAAGGGAGGGGGAGGAAAGAAAGAGAGAAGGAGGGAGGGAGGGAGAAAGGAAAAGAGGAAGAAAGGAAAGAAGGACAGAGGAAAGAAGGAAGGGAGGAAGTGAGGAAGTGAGGGGGGAGGAAAGAAAGACAGAAGGAGGGAGGGAGGAAAGAAGGAAGGGAGGAAGGAAAGAAAGAGAGAAGGAGGGAAGGAAGGAAAGGAGGAACAGTCAAAACACGGGGTCAATTTGACCCGGGAGGACGACAGGAAGGTTAAGAGTGTTTCTGGTGGAAGACGCTATGCTATGATTATATGTCTAAATAATATACTAGAGATTCAACAGAGAACAGCGTCCCGTAGATTTGACAGAAATCACACATCAAACTCAACAGAAGCGTTATTTTAGGGTTGACACAGTGCACTTAATGGCACCAAACGTCCTCCACACAATGATTATATAAAACATAAAAGTTTTGAGATATCCAGAAGACATTGAACTCACCAACATCGGCCGAGCCTCTTTACTCGACAGTTTGAACCACATGGCATTGAATGATTTGGGGGTACTGAAGGTTGTCTGAATTCAATGTAGACACACTATAATTGGGGTTTCTTTTAAAAAGCTTTTTGTGGTCCTGTGAGATGTTTTGGACGGTGAAACTTGTCACCATGGTGTGTGTACAAAGTCTAAGTTGATAGATTATAGAGTAAAGTTTAGAAATCTTTCAGCAGCTCTTTATTCTGTCTCACACTTCCCCTTTTGGCAGGAAGTGTAGCAGACCGTGACCTTGGTCAATGCTAAACTGATTACAGGCTAACGAAGTGGAAGTGGACGTTCCTCTAATGTATTGGGGATGTACTCACATTTCTTTTCTCTCTCCCTCCTACCTTCCTTCATTCTTTCCTTTCCTTCCTTCCTTCCTTCCTCCCTCCCTCCCTCCTACCTTCCTTCATTCTTTCCTTTCCTTTCCTTTCCTTCATTCCTTTCTCCCTCCTTCCTTCGCTTCCTTCTTCCTCCTTTCTTTCCCTCCTTCCTTCCTTCCTCTTTTCCTTTCTCTCTCCCTCCTACCTTCCTTCATTCTTTCCTTTCCTTTCCTTCCTCCCTTCCTTCCTTCCTCCCTTCCTCCCTCATTCCTTCCTCCCTCCTTCCTTCCTTCTTCCCTCCTTTCCTTTCCTCCATTCCTCCCTCCTTCCTCCCTCCTTTCCTTTCCTCCATTCCTCCCTCCTTCCTTCCCTTCCTTCTTCCTCCTTTCTTTCTTTCTTCCTCCCTTCCTTCCTTGACTCGAGGACAACAGGAGGGTTCAATCATTACATTTTTAGATGGAAGACATCGCATTGTGGCTGAAATATTACAGAACTATAGAATGAAATAAACAGCATGTACGGTTTTAGAGGGAGCAACATGTTGTAATTACATTTTCTCAAACACTACTGTGCAGCGTATCCAGCGAAAGCAATGGTTGCCTGGCAACTTGAAATAGTTACAACAGGTTAGGTGCTTTTATACGTGAGCCTTTGCCGCTGTCTGTGTACTGTAAATGTAAACCAGTGTAAATGTATGTAGGTCAGCTGTCAGAGTTCATGATGGTTCAATTTGTTTTATTTTTCCGCTACAGCTCGTCCATGTGATGGGACACTGACAACCAAAGAAACCAGGGAAACAATACATGAGCTGATTTTACTGGTGTTTGAGAATCCACATTTTGTATTTCTCTTCCACCAGCTGAGAAAGGAACAATCGATGAAGAGAAAAAGCACCGGAGCAACATCAGTGTCAAAGTATGAATATCTGCTCTGAGACAACAAACAAAGTAAATGATTGGCTGATACTTACTGTATTAATCCTCCTGTTGTCCTCGAGTCAAGGAAGGAAGGAAGGACAGAGGAAAGAAGGAAGGGAGGAAGGAGGGAGGGAGGAAGGAAGGGAAGGAAAGACGGAAGGAAGGAAGAAAAGGAAAGAAGGAAGGGAGGAAGGAAAGAAGGAACGAAGGAAGAAAAGGAAAGAAGGAAGGAAGGAAGAAAAGGAAAGAAGGAAGGGAGGAAGGAAAGAAGGAAGGAAGGAAGGAAAGGAGGGAGGAAGGAAGGAAGGAAGGAAGGAAAGAAGGAAGGGAGGAAGGAAGGAAGGAAGGAAGGAAGGAAGGAAGGAAGTAGGGAGGAAGGAAGGGAAGGAAAGAGGAAAGGAAGGGAGGAAGGAAGGAAGGAAGGAATGGAGGAAGGAAGGAAGGAAAGGAAGGAAGGAAGGAAGAGACAGGAAGGATAATCATGTTATTCACACCACAGCAGCAATGATGTAGGATAAAGGTTGGTGGGAATGGAGGCAGCATCATTGCCACAATTCAAAATACAGACCTAGGTAACCACTTCCTGTCTGTAAACACCTTAATTCCTTCAAAAATCCTCAAAGTTTGTTCGTTTATGTTCAGACTGAAGAAACAAGATGCCACATATTCATTAATAATCTTTAGAGGTGTTGTTAGGTGGTTTGGACAAGCTGTGTTCCCCTGCGTCAGTCTTTATGCTAAGCTGGGATAATCACCTCTTGGCTCTCGCTCAATACTTAATGCACACACAAAACAACTAGTATCAATCTCCTCCTCTAACTCCTCGAACTCCTCTAACTCTGTAAAAAGAAAGAAAATATGCAGATTTATACTAAAACCCTGTCATTTTGTGAAGCATAATGTTTACACGCTCTGTTTCTTCAGGTGAACCGGATGGCCACGATAGTGTCGGTGCCTGCTGAAGTCTCAGTCTGCATTATAAATTAGTTTTTCTTGGTTTTCTTTTAAAATTCTAACTTTTGATTTTGACATCTCTGATTGTTGTACTGTTAAATGAGCACGCACCAGTTTCAAATCAAAACATCTGAGACACCATACAGCAATTAATAAAGTCTGATATGCTGACATACTTTCCTATTTCCACTCCAAAAAATGGATCATATTCAAGTGAGTTTAACCCTCCTGTTGTCCTCGAGTCAAGGAAGAGAGGGAGGGAGGGAGGGAGGATGGGAGGGAGGAAGGAAGGAAGGAAGGAAGGAAGGAAGGAAGGAAGGAAGGAAGGAAGGAAGGAAGGAAGGAAAGAAGGAAGGAAGGAATGGAGGAAGAACGAAGGAAAGGAGGAAAGAAGGATGGAAGGGAGGAAGAACGAAGGAAAGGAGGAAGGAAGGAAGGAAGGAAGGAAGGAAGAATGAAGGAAAGGAGGAAGAAAGGATGGAAGGGAGGAAGAAAGAAGGAAAGGAGAGAGGAAGGAAGGGAAGGAAGGAGGGAGGAAGAAAAGGAAGAATGAAGGAAAGGAGGAAGGGAGGATGGAAGGGAGGAAGGAAGGAAGGAAGGAAGGAAGAAAGAAAGAAAGAAAAGGAAGGAGGAAGGAAGGAAGGAAGGAAGGAAGGAAGGAAGGAAGGAAAGAAGGATGGAAGAGAGGAAGAAAGAAAGACAGAAAGGAGAGAGGAAGGAAGGAAGGAAGGAAGGAAGGAAGAATGAAGGAAAAGAGGAAGAAAGGATGGAAGGGAGGAAGAAAGAAGGAAAGGAGAGAGGAAGGAAGGAGGGAGGAAGGGAGGAAAGGAAGGAAGGAAGGGAGGAAGAACAAAGGAAGGGAGGAAGGAAGGATGGAAGGGAGGAAGAAAGAAGGCAAGGAGAGAGGAAGGAAGGAAGGAAAGAAAGAAAGAAGGAACAGTCAAAACAGACGGGGTCAATGTGAAGAAATGGATCATATTCAAGCGAGTTTAACCCTCCTGTTGTCCTCGAGTCAAGGAAGGAAGGACGGAGGGAGGGAGGGAGGAAGGGAGGGAGGAAGGGAGGGAGGAACGAAGGAAGGATGGAAGGAAAGGAGGAAGAAAAGGAGGAAGGAAGGAAGGAAAGAAGGAAGAAAGGAAGGAATGATGGAAGGGAGGAAGAAGGAAGGAAGGAAGGAAGGAAAGAAGGAAGAAAGGAAGGAATGATGGAAGGGAGGAAGAAGGAAGGAAAGGAGGAAGGAAGAAAGGAAGGACGAAGGAAAGAAGGAAGGAAAGAAGGAAGGAAGGAAGGAAGGAAGGAAGGAAGAAAAGGAAGAAGGGAGGAAAGGAAAGGAAAGGAAGGACGGAGGAAAGAAGGAAGGAAGGAAGGTAGGAGGGAGGAAAGAAAGAGAGAGGGAGGGAGGAAGGACAGAAGGAAGGAAAGAAGAAACAGTCAAAACAGACGGGGGTCAATGTGACCCGGGAGGACGACAGGAAAGTTGCTGTCAAAAAAAACAAACGTATGAACATGAAAGAGTTGCTGTAGTTAAAGAACCAGCCTCTACTTGCTGCCATCATTCACTAGCAACGGCTCAACACTAATGAAATCACTTATTACTGCAATTTGCAAAAGCCATGATTGAGGAGTATATTTAAGAAAAGGTTGAGGAAGAGGTTTGTGATGACTGAGATGAAAAGAGAGAGGGAATGAGTCTGTGATTGAGAGTAGAGATGTGAGAAAAAGGGGAAAAGAAAAGAAATTGCAAGATAGAAGGATTAGTGTAAGCAGGTAGAGAGGCAGACTCAGAGATTAAGTGAGTGAGATAGATGGAGGGGAGAGCCAGCCACTGAATCAATGAGCTAGTCGATAGTGAGTGGGAGAGATGTGATGAGAGAGAAAAATGGCGTGGAGTAAGAGGAGGAGGAGGAGGAGGAGGAAGAGGAGGAGGAGGAGGAAAACGCCCCCTGTTGTGTCGGAGCCCCACCGAGAAAAATGGCTCAAGAGAAAATGAGGATGGATCAGGATGGACGGACAATAAGAGTTATTACTTATAAAGGAGGGAAGAAGGAAGGAAGGAAGGAGGGAGGGAAGGAAAGGAGGGAGGAAGAAAGGGAGGAAAGGCGGGAGGAAGGAAGGAAGGAAGGAAGAAGGAAGGGAAGGAAGGAGGAAGGAAGGAAGCAAGGAAGGAAGAAGGAAGGGAAGGAAGGAAAGGAGGGAGGAAGGAAGGAAGAAGGGAAGGAAGGGAGGAAAGGAGGAAGGAAGGTAGGAGGGAGGAAGAAAGGGAGGAAAGGAGGGAGGAAGAAAGGGAGGAAAGGAAGGAGGGAGGAAGAAAGGGAGGAAAGGCGGGAGGAAGGAAGGAAGGAAGAAGGAGGGAAGGAAGGAGGAAGGAAGGAAGCAAGGAAGGAAGAAGGAAGGGAAGGAAGGAAAGGAGGGAGTAAGGAAGGAAGAAGGGAAGGAAGGGAGGAAAGGAGGAAGGAAGGTAGGAGGGAGGAAGGAAGGAAGGAAAGGAGGGAGGAAGAAAGGGAGGAAAGGAAGGAGGGAGGAAGGGAGGAAAGGAGGGAGGAAGGAAGGACGGAAGGGAGGAAGGAAGGAAGGAAGAAAGGGAGGAAGGAAGGAAGGAAGGAAGGAAGGAAGGAAGGAAGGAAGGAAAGGAAAAATGGCCCAAGAGAAAATGAGAATCTAAGAGGATCCACAAGTGATTGAAAAAGCCTGTTTTAGTTTCGGCTTATCATCTGGAGCAGGTAGAGATTGAAGATAATTTGGTGACAGTTATTCTCCGAGGGATACACAGGAACAATAATCAGGCGGGAGACATTTCATGTTATTTGAGAAAGTATGAAGATGAAAAATGAATACTTTATCTCAGTGGGTGATTAATTTTCACGGTTAAGATGATAGACAGACAGGATGGACGGACAATAAGAGTTATTACTGCTGATAGCTGATGATAATTTGTTCTTTTTTTAATATTAAGAAAGAAAGAAAACTATTTTTAAAGTATATCTCCAGTCTGTAGCTGAAAATAACTAGATTTTTAATCAGAGAAAGAAAGGAGGAAGAAGGAAGAGAAGGAAGGATGGAGGAAGGGAGGAAAGGAAAGGAGGGAGGAAGGAAAGAGGGAGGAAGGAAGCAAGGAAGGAAGGAGGAAGGGAGGAAAGGGAAGGAGGGAAGGAAGGAAAGGAAAGGAGGGAGGAAGGAAAGGAGGGAGGGAGGAAGGAAGGAAGGCATGAGGAAGGGAGGAAAGGAAAGGAAAGGAGGGAGGGAGGAAGGAAGGAGGGAAGGAAGGAAAGGAGGGAGGAAGGAAAGGAGGAAAGGAGGAAGGAAGGAGGGAGGGAGGGAGGGAGGAAGGAAGGAGGGAAGGAAGGAAAGGAGGGAGGAAGAAAGGAAGGAAAGGAGGGAGGAAGAGGAACGAGGGAGGAAGGAAGGAAGGAGGGAAGGAAGGAAAGGAGGGAGGAAGAAAAGGAGGAAAGGAGGAAGGAAGGAAGGAGTGAGGAAGGAAGGAAAGGAAAGGAAAGGAAAGGAAAGGAAGGAATGGAAAGAATGAAGGAAGGTAGGAGGGAGAGAGAAAGGAAAAGAAGAAGGGACGAAGGAAGGAAGGAAAGAAGGACAGAGGAAAGAATGAAGGACTTTTTTTTAATATTAAGAAAGAAAGAAAACTGTCTGTAGCTGAAAATAACTAATGGCTGAAAAACATTTCACACACCAGAGAGAGATTTTTAATTCAGTTTTTAGATTGTAGTTGTGGTTTTCTGAGCATAGTTTATGATACGTTTCTAAAAGAAGATCACGTATCTAATAAGTACTTTTGCAGTTATTCAGGGTTGTAGATTAATCTGCCTCAGCTCAGAGATACTCAAGGTTAAAATGATTAAAGTGTCTATATCTGAGAAAAATCTAAATATCCAAAAAGTATAAATGTAAAACATGATGTTCCACGAGGCAATTTTCTAATCATCAAACGAGCTCTTAGGAGCCAGAAATAATATGACACTCACCAAAGTCAGAGTGACCCATAACTTTTTGAAAAAGGTTTTAATATTTCTAAATACTATATAAAAGGGATTTCTACTAGTTCACAGCTGGAAAGGCATTTTTATTTATATAGCGCATTTCATACACAATGGCAACTCAATGTGCTTTACATAAAACAGAAAAACATGTAATTTGAGAAACATTAAAACATACAGTTAAACCCCCCCCCCCACTAATAATAAAAGAGGAAGGAAGGAAGGAACAAACGAACGAAGAAAGGAAAACAGGGAGGTAGGAAGGACAGATGGCAGGAAGGACAGAAGGAAAGAAGGGAGGAAGGACAGATGGAAGGAAGAAAGGAACAAAGAAAGGAAAAAAGGAAGGTAGGGAGGAAGGACAGATGGAAGGAAGGACAGAAGGAAAGAAGAGAGGAAGGACAGATGGAAGGAAGAAAGGAACAAAGAAAGGAAAAAAGGAAGGTAGGGAGGAAGGACAGATGGCAGGAAGGACAGAAGGAAAGAAGGGAGGAAGGACAGATGGAAGGAAGAAAGGAACAAAGAAAGGAAAAAAGGAAGGTAGGGAGGAAGGACAGATGGAAGGAAGGACAGAAGGAAAGAAGAGAGGAAGGACAGATGGAAGGAAGAAAGGAACAAAGAAAGGAAAAAAGGAAGGTAGGGAGGAAGGACAGATGGCAGGAAGGACAGAAGGAAAGAAGGGAGGAAGGACAGATGGAAGGAAGAAAGGAACAAAGAAAGGAAAAAAGGAAGGTAGGGAGGAAGGACAGATGGAAGGAAGGACAGAAGGAAAGAAGAGAGGAAGGACAGATGGAAGGAAGAAAGGAACAAAGAAAGGAAAAAAGGAAGGTAGGGAGGAAGGACAGATGGCAGGAAGGACAGAAGGAAAGAAGGGAGGAAGGACAGATGGAAGGAAGAAAGGAACAAAGAAAGGAAAAAAAGGAAGGTAGGGAGGAAGGACAGATGGAAGGAAGGTCAGAAGGAAGGAAGGAAAAGAACACAGAAAGGAAAGAGGGCTGGATCGCATCCCTCGGCGGGCCGGTTCTGCCCCACAGGTCACATGTTTGACCCCCTTGCTCTAGAAGGTCCGTTTGGCTGTAAAAATCCAACAGTGGCATGTAGTGTGCTCTGTAAATGCTCATCCCTTCTCATCTGTGTGCTAGAAGCTAAATAAAACAGCAAAATAGCATGAACGCACTAGACAGCAAAGAGAGGGAAAATGGTATCATCTGTGCTCATTTACTTAAAATTGCTTCTAATTTAACTATCGACTGTAAATGTGTTCAAAACACGAGAATATGAATGAGATCTAACAAGTCATTTGTTTGTAGCCTATAATCTTAAATTAGGTTATAAAATTGAAAAGATTTAGTTCATTTGCTTCAGTTCACTGCCTCATTGGAGACGAGCTAACACATGATTTCAGACTTTCTGTTGTGGTCGTGTTACTGTGAGGCAGTTGGCAGCAAACATCTTTTTTTAATTTTTGAATCCAGAATATTTGCACACATAAATTTTACTGTTAAACATAGCTCAGTAATTTCACTCCACAATTTACAAAAAGAGTAAAAACGCATGCAACATATCAAAGTAGTATAGATTTTATGACTACTTCCTGCTCAAGTGCGTTTATAGTATACACCACACTTTGAATTTGGATAGATCATTAGTCTAATTTCTTTTTTGTCTTATTCATATGCTAATTCAAATATCAGATAAAAACTGGCAGCCCTGCTTTTAACACATGGACCAACGCTAACAATGCTAATCGCTAGTTTTCAAATATTTCAAAAGTAAACAACTGCCTTTCCCTTGACCAGAACAAAGAGATCAGAGCACATTACTCCAGTTCTCAAGTCTTTACACTGGCTCCCAGTCAGCTATACAATAGATTTTAAAGTTCTGCTACTGGTCTATAAATCACTGAATGGTTTAGGTCCAGAATACATGAATGCCATGTTCGTAGAATACCATATCGTCCCTGCAGACACTTTTGCCGGCATCATCACATCTTCCCAGCTCCCCTCAGCCTCCTCATGGATCACTAGCAGGATTTCATCAGTGGTGACTCAGCATGTTTACCCATCTGGTTCAACTTCACTTATTTGTCCAATCTTAAAGTAAATGTTTTATATAGCAGACTCTGCCAGAGTTTTATTTGGTTAAGATTTAGAGATAACACTGTGTCGAGCACAGATTTGTCCATAAAACTCAAATCGGTAACATGGAAACATAATTGTTTAACAAATTGCTTTGTGAATGGAAGTTTAGCATTGCAGACAATATACTGCACTCAAGGAAATGGAAAATTGATGTAGTACACCTTATGTAATGTATTCATGTTGAATACTAAATAAATTCACTTTTAGTAATAAAAACAAGAGTTACGTTGCATCTAAATAATACAAGTTTAGGGAATACTCAAAATTGTTTAATAAAATTTAGTCAACAGTTAGTTAAAAAAAATGAAGTTTGTCCTAACGCGTTTCCGTCCATCTGGCACATGCACACTGCGCAGTAACACTTGGCAAGATGAGAGCGGCAGCTATTTCTGGGCTATTCACCTGTCTGTATGGTAAGTACAATAATTAACATAGCCATACTAATGAAAACAATCCTTCTTTACTCCTTTACTTCCTTCTTTACTTCCTTCTTTACTCCTTTACTTCCTTCTTTACTCCTTTACTTCCTTTATGTCCTTCTTTACTTCTTTACTACTTCAATATATGCAAATATCAGTCAGTTTCACAGCCTTAAAGAAACTACCCAAAATCTCGCCCAGTCTCCTTCATATCCACGGAAACACACTAAGGTGCACCAAAAAGACATTTTGGTGAACTTGTGTGAGGATGAAAGGCTGTTGAATGTGAAGGAAAACTTTAAAGTGTGAGTATTTTACACAGATGTAGCCGCTGATGGCACAGGGTTTCATGCATGACTAGGTTCACAGTTAAATTAGTCTTTGTGTTTGTTTTGCAGTCCTGTTTTTACCCCATTTTAATTTTAAATTCAAGAAGTGATTAATACAAAAAAAACCCACTCCATAGATTTGTTGATAATATTCATGAGCTGCACTTCCCTTGTGTCTTGAGCATGTAGAGGATGTATCTGTAAGTGAGCATGGCCCTGCCTCCAAAGCCCTGCAGGTTGTTTCCATTACTTAATAAAAGCAGTTCATTGTCATGGTCTGCCCACACAGGCCTTCCTTCTTTACTTCCTTCCTTACTTCCTTCCTTCCTTCCTTCCTTCTTTACTTCTGCCCACACAGGCATCAAATCCTATCAGAGATGTTATCAGCTGTAAAGTTCACACTTGCCGGCTGACATTTTTTCTCTCTCGACATTGAAGACGGGATCGAGAATGAAATTGCAACATTGATTGCAAACTCCTCGGGGGTGACTTGAAGTCCATTGGGGTCTCCTGTGTCAGCAACTTTGACCTGTTCTGGGAAAGGCCGTCTCCTCTCAAGCGAGATGATCTCCACCCAAACAGGATGGGGGTCCAGCCAGACAACATAAACACATGCCTCAGATATTTTTATACAGTAGGAAATCATTCCCCTGGACCATAACGTCTCCTACTGGTTATTCTCTTGGTAGTATCGTCCTTTAATTGATTTGGTTTTATATATTTTCATAACTGTACTTATACACGTATTAATTGATTGTTCCTTCTTTACTGCTTTACTTCCTTCTTTACTTCCTCCTTTACTTCCTTACTTCCTTCTTTACTTCCTTACTTCCATCCTTTAATTGATGTGTCTTTATATATTTTTATAACTGTACTTTATACTTGTATTAATTGATTGTTCCTTCTTTACTTCCTTCTTTCCTTCCTCCTTTCCTCCCTCCCTCCTTACTCCTTTCCTTCCTTCTCTCCTTCCTTCCTTCCTTCTCTCCTAAATTCCTTCCTCTTTTTGTCCTTACTCCCTTCCTTCCTTCCTTCTCTCTTTACTTCCTTCTCTCTTTTCCTCCTTCCTTCCTTCTCTCCTTCCTTCTCTCCTTCCTTCCTTCCTTCCTTCCTTCTCTCCTTACTTCCTTCTCTCTTTTCCTCCTTCCTCCTGTCCTTCCTTCTGTCCTTCCTTGACCTGAGGACAACAGGACGGTTAATTGATTTGTCTTTATATATTTTTATAACTGTACTTATACTTGTATTAATTGATTGTTTTCTTTTATCTTGTATCTTTCATTTTTTATTTTATTGTACTCGACATTGTTGTACATGATGATACAAGTTTAAATAAAGCTAGGTAATATAATATGTCCTCCCGTAATAATACAATGGGCAGCAATAGACCACATTAAGGGTCTATTAGGAACAACTTAACATCGGTCTCTCTGGAACTGATTCAATATAACATGTGGATATTTTTATATTGTTCTCGATGAGCACTCAACAATTACAACATCAACTACGGCATATGAAAAGCCTCGACCCTGAGTCCAGTCCTATTCAGTCTGTATGTGCCGCCCCTTAGCAGTGTCATCAGGAGAGACATGGCATCATTTTACGAAGATACGCTGATGATACTCGGCTCTACATCGCTGTGTCTCCTGATGACACAAGCCCTACTGATGCCCAGTATAAGTGTATTTTAGACATTATGGATGGCTCAGAACTTCCTTCAGCCTAACCAGGATAATAGAGATGTGTGTCATTGAAGCAGAGGCACAGTGATAGAAACTGACATCTAGTCATTAGTACTCCAGGCACCATGCCAAAAACCTAATCTATTTTTCGATGCTCATATCTAGAATGTGACCAAACCTGTGTCAATTTCTCTGCCAGGCCAATACTGAAGGACTAGCTTCACTAGTAGGTTGGACTATTTTAACCTTTGTGTCGTCCTCCTGGGTCAAATTGACCCCGTCTGTTTTGACAGTTCCTTCCTTCCTCCCTCTTTCCTTCCTTCATTCCTTCCTCTGTCCTTCCTTCCTTTTTTCCTTTCCTCCCTTCCTCCCTCCTTTCCTTCCATCTTCCTTCCTCTTTTCCTTTCTCCCTCCCTCCCTCCTACCTTCCTTCCTTCCTTCGTCCTTCCTCCCTTCCTTTTTTCCTTTTCCTTTCCTTTCTTTCCTTTCCTCCCTTCCTTTGTCCTTCTTTTCCTTCCTCCCTTCCCTTTTTCCTTTCCTCCCTTCCCTTTTTCCTTTCCTCCCTTCCTTGCTTCCTCCCTTCCTTGCTTTCTTCCTTCCTCCCTCCTAAATTCCTTCCTTCCTCCCTCCTAATTTCCTTCCTTCGTCCTTCGTCCTTCCTGTCTTTCCTCCCTTCCTTCTTTCCTTTCCTTCACTCCTCTTTTCCTTTCTCCCTCCCTCCTACCTTCCTACCTTCCTTCATTCCTTCCTTCTTCCTCCCTTCCTTGACTCGAGGACAACAGGAGGGTTAATGCTCTCCTTCCAGATCTACCACAAACAGCCACCGATCAACTCCAATTTATATAAAACTCACCTGCTTGTTTGCTGACCGAGACAAAAGCAGAGCACCTGTTAGAGAAGAGCTGCACATGCGAATTTTAAGATTCTTTCATTGGTCTATAAAATCACTGAATAGTGTCGCTCCCTCCTACTTGTCTGACATGGTTTTAGGATATGTACCCACCAGATCCCTGAGGTCCTTAGGTAGTTGTCTCTTGGTTGTTCAGTTCGGTCTAAGACCCGAGGCCATTTTTAGCCACTATGGCCTGAAACAGCCTGAGGGGGGAAGAGAGTGTGGATGTCTTTAAAAGAAAAAAAAAAAAAAAAAAAAACTTTTTAGCCTGGCTTTTATCTAGTTTGTGTTTATTTCAACTTGCATTTTCCCTTTTATTTTATATTTTATTATTAGATTTATTATATACTATATTTCATTTATTCATTTTCATGTTTTTCTTATTTAGACTGATGTTCTTTTTAACTTACTCTTATTTTATATGCTGTACTTGGAGATGCATTTGATGTATGACTTGTGTTATATAAATAAAATGTGATTGATGGATTGATTCAGAACAACATCCGGTCCTCAGCAGCGATGCTACTGTTGCAGTCCCCCGACGGAGGAGGACACAGTCTTTATCTTAAAGTCAAACAGTCCTCTTTTAAGCTGTCTGTTCCTGCCTTTGCATCACTCCTTCATTATTTAACAGGTTCGAAAAAAAACGCTGGATTGTGGCCTTCACCGTGATTTGTGAGTTTGGTCTAGGGTAAAAGCTGTCAGTCCCAGAGTGTGTAGTGAATCTACATTTCAAAACATAGCAAACATCACGCCTGACATGTACTGACGTCTCTACCTCTCTCAGGTGTGTTACTGCCTTTCGTTTGAACATCACTGAAATACAGCTGTCTGGATACACAACTGTTAACACTAGCTATGTGTGATATGTGTGTGTGTGTGTGTGTGTGTGTGTGTGTGTGTATGAGAGAGTGAGTGAGTGAGAGAGAGAGAGAGAGAGAGAGAGAGGTGTGTTTGTGATAGAGAGAGAGAGAGTGAGAGAGGTGTGTGTGTGTGTGTGTGTGTGTGTGAGAGAGAGAGAGAGAGGTGTGTGTGTGAGAGAGAGAAAGAGAGAAAGAGAGAGAGTGTGTGTCTGAGGCTGGGGGGGCGTACTGTTGTTCTCTTTTCTCTTTCAAATCCAGGTAGATTGGTTTTGTCTGCTTCAACAGGAACATTATGTGAAACTGTTAAGCCATAACACACACAACACACACACACACACACACACACACACAGACAATCGCTATGCTGACATTCAGATACGCGTGAAATCATTCTTTTTCATGCCCACATTAAAATCATTTTGCCGAAACTCCTACTTTTATAAACACACTCCCCCCTCCCACACACACACACACACACACACACACACACACACACACTTGTTCACACGCTCTCTCTCTCTCTCTCTCTCTCTCATACACTTAACAGTATGTACTCACACACAAGTGCACACTTCACCTACCCACACATATAGCAGTCACGCATTCACAGTAAAGCACACTTATTCACAATGTGGAAACTGTCCCATGTACACACACAAACACCCACACTCACATTACAAATACACACACATATCCTACAAGAGTTGATAAACAGCACCGGGTGTGTTTTTTTCCCCCTGCAGGAGCAATTTGAGTAAAGAAAGGAGGACAGAGGATGACACACTGTCAGGCAAAATAATGCACCCGAACCCTGCAGACATTATTGTCTCTGTATGTCTGTGTAGGGAGACTGTGTGTGTCACTGTTGCTGCACATGTTCCTGCGTGTGCACATGTGTGTGACTGCCAGACAACCACCTGCGGTAACACTGCCCCCCTGTGTCCAATGTGAAGAAGTGCAGTTGAGTGCAGTCACCACCACCACCACCACCCGGAGGCGCTTCACATCTAATTATGATGTCGAATCAAATTTGTTTAAAGTTGATATTACACTGATGTGTCATAATGTCCAAACACTGGGAGCAGTAAAGAAAACAAAAAGGGACGTTAAAGAGATTACTGATGATAAATCATGCCAGGGAAAAGGAAACAAAAAGAAAACAGGATCAGGAGACTGATGAGGAAATCAAATCAAAGCAGTGAACAGCAATGAATAAAGTGTTTGTGGTCATATAACAACTGTCAGAGTTATAGACTGGCTTTTTTAAAGTATACTTTGGATGTAGCTGATTGGCTGAGACTGATACCGGCAAGTGACGTAGGAGACGTACGTACGACGTAACAAGGTTAATTGATCCAGGTGTGGAAAAGGAAAGAGGACACAGAGAAACAGTCACCGCTAAATTCATTGATTATCTTTATCAGCGTTCATTGTTTTGATGCTTTGAACTCATATGAAGTTTTTTAAGCCTACGTGAAGCTACATTGACTTGAGTTTGACGTAAGGCCACCGTAGATACACACATTTAGCCAACGTAACAGGTTAGCCAAACATTCATTCACCTCACCTTTACAGCGAGAGACCTACAAGCAAAATCATCTCAAGGTAAGAAGATAAATGTGCGTGTTGGAAGTCTGGTAGGGTGTCTGGTTTGTTTGAAAGTAACATAGAAAGACCAGAGCATAGACTGTAAATTGAAATCATTAAAGTGATTAAGTAAAGGATTTAGTCTGTACTAGAGGTCAAAATGGGGTCAAACTACAGCTTGATTCATGACCAGAGCAAATTAACTCATATTCAAGATTAAAGCAGGCGTGAAGATGATCGACCTGCTCCGAAAGTCAAATTATTCTCATTTTAGAAATAGTTTTCCTGATTTGTTTGGGGTTTCTTTCTCAAAAAATTCAATTGCCTTATCAAAATCCTTGAAATGATATCTACTCCATCTCCCTTATTGAAGCTGTGAATATGCAAATATTGTCAAGTTGTACTATTGTGAGCTTCATATTGGACCATAGTTGACTGTTGAATTTTTGGTATTGTCACAAATCATGCTCATAAGTGCTCAGTTTAACCCTCCTGTTGTCCTCGAGTCGAGGAAGGAAGGAAGGAAGAAAAGGAGGGATGAAGGAAGGGAAGGAAAGAAGGAAGGTAGGTAGGAGGGAGGGAGGGAGGGAGGAAGGAAAGAAGGAAGGAGGGAGGGAGAGAGAAAGAAAAAGAGAAAGGAAGGAAGGTAATGGGGAGGAAAGAAAGAGACAAGGAGGGAGGGAGGAAGGAAGGAAGGAAGGAGGGAGGGAGGGAGGGAGGGAGGGAGGGAGGAAGGAAGGAAGGACAGAAGGAAGGAATGAAGAAAGGGGAATGGAGGAAAGAAAGAAGGAAGGGAGGAAAGAAGGAACAGTCAAAACAGACGGGGTCAGTTTGACCCGGGAGGATGACAGGAAGGTTGAGTTGAGCCCAGAGAAAAATGATATCTACTCCATCTCCCTTATTGAAACTGTGAATATGCAAATATTGTCAAGTTATACTATTGTGAGCTTCATACTGGACCATAATTGGCTCTAAAATGTTGGTATTGTCACAAATCATGCTCATAAGTCCTCAGTTTAAACTCAGATTCGAGTTGAGACCAGAGAGACTTTGAAAACAACCTTTCAGAGTCAAACTCTGCACATACATCATTATGCACAATGAAGCTCAAACATCCAACTGAGGAAATAATAAGAAGTAAAACACATTTTTTGAGTGGATGGCGGCTTTAAGGATGAACTAAATGTTGCTCTGTCTCTATACTCTATCTGCTTTCCCGTTCATTTAACATGCATTTAGTGTTAAATGAGTGAAATGGTGCAAAGAATTTAAAGGACTGTGATATTAAAGGTCTTTAGCACCCTTCCACCAGAGCTTTATTTTAATGCATGCGTTAGATTACATTAAAGGATGAGTTGAGGAATATGTTCTGTGATTGTTAGTTGACATGTAGTTTTTAAATCACAAGGCTTGTTCCTCATTTTATATTCATGGATTTATATGCATGTGTATCTGGGACTGCTTTGGAGGTTATCGTTTTCTTAGGCTGTCTCTAGAAGAACGATGCTTCCTGTACACTCTTAAGACCCTGAAGACTCTCGCAACAACCAGCAGCTCTAGGGGTTTAGATTTAGAAGATAAATATGCATCATTCCTGTCTTTAGACTTATACAAACGCTAACACTGCTCACACTCAATCTGATCTTTTCATGTGTCGACAAGCTGCAGAATCATATATACACATATATCACATTGTGTATAATATACTTATATCTAGGCATGGGATGATAACCGTGTTCAAGGTATACCGTGATATGAAAAAGCCACAATAACCGAAACCGCCGTCATACCGTTCCTGAGGTATGAGCTGTTATTTGTCTGGTCAAAGACAGGAAGTGCTGGTCCTTCCTTTCCTTCCTCCCTTCCTTCTTTCCTTTCCTTCCTTCTTCCTCCCTTCCATCCTTCCATCCTTCCTCCTTTCCTCCCTTCCTTTCCTTCCTTCTTCCTCCCTCCATTCCCTCCTTCCTCCCTTCCTTTCCTTCCTTTTTCCTCCCCTCCTTCCTCCCTTCTTTCTTCCGTCCTTCCTTCCTTCCCTCCCTCCCTCCTTTCCTTCCCTCCCTCCTAACTTCCTTCCCTCCTTCCTTCCTTCCTCCTTTCCTTCCTCCCTGCCTTCCTTCCTTTCTTCTTTCCTTCTTTCCTTCCTTCCTTCCTCCCTCCCTTCTTTCCTTCCTTCCTTCCTTCCTTCCTTCCTTCCTTCCTCCTTCCTTCCTTCCCTTCCTTCCTTGACTCGAGGACAACAGGAGGACGAGCTTAATCTCTGTTTAGGAAAAGGAAGTGACTCTCACTTTTTTGTCTGGTCAAAGACAGGAAGTGTTGGTCAGAAATCCCTCAGGTGGTGCAGCTGCAGCGTAGAGTATCACGACCCCTCACACTGTCATTACAGATTCAGGTTAAATTAACATGTCTGTCTTTATTTTTCTTCCTTTTAGGAACATTTTAGAGCTGTAATCATAATACCACCGTACCGTGAAACTGTGATATTTTGCTTATGGTTATCATACCGCCAGAATCTCATACCGGCCCATGCCTACTTATATCATCTATCGTTTTGACCATTTGCCTCTTCCCATTGTAGTGAATCATTTAACATATTTTATTCCATGCTACAGATGTACAATCAGGCACAGTCTGAGGCTTTGCTTTACTTTTACTTCAATGAAATGTGTTGAGTCCCAGATGCTTAAGATCCATTAGCATGCAAACCCACCTTAATAACACACAAAATGTCTAAATGTTTGCTACTCTCCTCCGCTTTCTTTAAAACTCTGTATCACCCTTTTAAAAAGACCCAAATAACTGACAGCTTATCATCACATCATTATCTCCACTCATTACACTGTACAGTCGTTCTGTAGTTGCTGGCTGCTGCGTGTTGGTTCGAGCAGATCAAACAGCTGGCATTCATAACCGCACACACACTCACACTCGGAGTGCGAACGCTGAAGTTGTTTGATCATTGTCTGAGGCTTTGCTGCGGAGTCATTTCTGCCATCCAAGAACCATTGCAGTCTCTTGATGCCTCCACATTTTCTAATTTCACCGGGTTAATTGCTCTCTCCGCTTCTTCTTCATAGCTCAGAGTTTGAGTCATTAACATAGCAACAGTAATTCACATTCTTTCTGCTTGCTTGAGCCGTTACTCAGCTGTAAACCAATCAGTCAGCTGTATTCAAATGAGAGAGAAAATGACTGTACATTTCATGAATTAGATTTTCTGCCTGAAACAGTTGCCTTAATGACTCTCTCGGGTAAGGAGTTGTAGAGGGAATATTTCACAATCTATGTCAAGGTTAGAAGAACATTTATATTGGTTAATCCAGCCTTGAATGAAATTATCATATTGTGGAAAAAGTCATTTAGATTGCTGGTTTTAATGCATGCAAGAAGTTTCTCAGTGCAAGCATCAGTAAGAGATGACACACTCAGTGATTTACATTAATTTTAAAATGAGACACATAAGTTATACTGTGATTACAGAGTCCACTGCTTAGTTCCAGCTAAGGACATTTGCTGCATGTAATCTTCCTCTTGTTCCTCTCCTTTACCGTTACCTGTTGCATCTCTACTATCATCCATCTAATAAAGACAAGAATACCAAAAAGAAAGAAAAAACCTAACTTTGATTGAGCTTGAAGGATCATACCAGTAATACTGAACTAACTGTATATAAGTCTCCCTCCTGTCAAAATTGTGTTTTACGTAGTTTGTTTCAGTTCAGTTCAGCTTTATTGTCCCTCGAGGGGAAATTTGGTTTGCAGTGACAGTAACAAAAAACCAACTAACACAACAACCATAAATAGATAAATAAACAGTGACGTACAACACAACCAAACTTGATAAGAACAATCTCAATCTGAATGAAAATAAGAAATGTTGTTTTTTTAGGGGTTGTACAGGTTAACTGTATTGATTGCACGTAGGACAAAGGAAAATTTGAACATGTTTGTCCTTGCTCGAGGCCTAAATCTGCGTCCAGATGGCAGGGGGATGAATTCCTCCAAAAGTGGATGATCAGTGCAAGACAAGATTGACCGTGCTTTCTTTAAGACAAGCCTGTCAAGATCTCTGAGAGAGAACGCTGCTGCAGGATGATTACCTTACTGTGACTTCTTTCACTTTTTTTAGCAGATGATTTTTGTTCTTTAGTGACAAGTTTCCATAAAACGAAATTAAGCAAAATGTTAAAATTCACTCAATAAAAGCTTTATGGAATAAAATCATCAAAATCTTGTCAACATTAGTAGTTTGTTTTTGTTCCATCATTTGGATGTTTGAGCTTAACGATGCAAAATTAAAGTGCAGTTAAACATTTGAAATGAAACATGTTAATAGTCTCTGGACTTTTCAATGAGGGAGATTTTAATTTTCAGGATTTTTAACAAGCCTGAATATTTTTAGGGATCTTTTAACATAGTGCTTTCACAAAGTTGGTTGTGTTTCCTGTTTTTTAACAAGCAACTCTACGCTCACTGACTTTTATGTGAATATACACCCTACTGCTTAGCCTGCAGTTAGACCAAGCCATTTCTCTTGTAACTGTAAATTTGCCATGCTTGTCTCAATTATGTGTGTTCCTGGTTTGCTGATTCCAGCAACTACTGGAGGCACACTTTGCTTGGTGATCACAGAGTCTGGCTCTGCACTCTCTGAGATGATCTACATATATGCACGCTGCAGCTGATTGGTCGGTGTTAACAGTATTAACTGATCACAGCGATGCTAGAACCCAATCTGTTGGTGATTTAGTTCAATTTATAAGGAAGTTGCAAAATCATCAAATGCAGATTATTGTCAGCAAACTCACCACATTTTTCACCACTGTGTTGTTGGACTGATGTGTCATCAGTAGTTTGTCAACCATCAGTCAGTCTCGGACTTATCCCGTCCAGATCTTCTGTTGCAGGGTAACACAGATCTTCCCCTCATGCAGCTGCCAGACCTTTACAACAGAGCATGTGAAACTGCATCAGAGTGGCATCATCATACTCATATTTTGGCTTTTTGGCTCTTTGGCTCTTTCTTAAAGTAGTAAAAGTCAGGCTTATATATCAGTGTGAAGTTTAATAGCACTGCACAACTTTTTATTCTTTATGTATTAAATATATAAGGATAACACCAGTGTGATACTACCACCAATGACGTGATCCTAACAAGTGTTTCCTGTTTATTCAGAGGCTGATATATCTTATTCCTCTGCTCCACAGAGCGCCATTGTTGTATAAAACCTATTAAAAACACAGCAAGCCATTGCACTGGGTGACTATGTTCTTTTATTACCATGAACTCCATCTCCTCTCTGTAATTTATTTCCTGCATTCACGACGCTGCTGCTGCTGCTGCTGGTCTTACTAGAGCACCAAATGTGTATTAATCTGTAGCGGAGTCCCTCAACAAATGCACTATTTACTCTTGTTTGAGTAATTTGCTAAAGAATACATTTCCCAGCTTAATCTAAATGAAGCTACACATATGTATTGTGATTGTTTTTGTCTTTTAAGAGTGATTTTTCAATACAGACAAATAGTTTTGGGCTTAGCTACATGAATAGAGTAGTGAAGTCAGAAAGCATTTAGAAAAAGGATTAATGGATTTTCTTGACAATATAAAAAATGATAGGGTAATGCTGAGCTTGTTATTTAAGAAACATTTAACAATTATATTGAAATTGATTAGTGAGTCTATTATAATTAAAAAATTAAAACCAAAAGATCCAGGAATATATTTAATTGATCCATTTGATTTTACTCCCTTAGTACGTAGTCTAGAGGTTCATGGTGTTGTTTCAGCAGTCGTCCAGCAGAGAGAGCAGTTTGCTGCACAGTAAGATTGTATCATAGTTGGAGACGGCACAAGAGCGAGAATCAGAGGGAAAGATACAGATGGAGAGAGAGTATCACAGAGGAAAGGGAAGATAGAGAGGCAGAGGAGGTGGGGGGGGATAAAGGTCAGGAGGAAGGGGAGGAAATGAGTGAGAGCTCCTTCACGCCTCATCACACAGCGAGTGAAAATGTCTCTTCAGGTACGCCTGAAGGTCACATACACACATAAACAGGAAGGACAAAGGGGATTCTCCTCATCCTCCTCTCTTCCTCTCTCTCTCGTTACTGCCCATCATTTTACAGCCGCCTACAGTCGTGATATTCACATACATGAAATGTGAAAGTCCCTCCTACAGCCTGACATCTTTCTGCACAGCATCAAAGTGATGGCTCCACCTTGTGATGTAAGATGTTATGCAACACTTTTAACTCACATTGTTACAAGCATAAGGCACATTTGGGAATTTAGGAATGTAGGAATGTGTGCTCTTATACTCACCGAGGAAAACTATGAATTGATTTTAGTGCCATAACATTTTGAGAGACACATTTTCTTATTCCTGGGCAATATGTATTTACTATATGATCTCCACCTTGTACTTGGACCGGCTGTTTTTATTATATGTGGTGTAATCATATAAATTAGAGAACAAGAATAATTGCATTGACAATTAGAAGTAAAAGCTCTGCATAGTCTACTTCAGAAAAAGAGGAACGTTGACCCTTTAATTGTCTCCAATTACTCATTTCTCAATGTCTCCATTAAGGCTCTTTGGAAAGGTCTATTGCTAATTGAACTGTTGTGAAATAGCCAGATTTTTATGTTAAGAATGGATCACATGATTACTTGTTTGCTAGTAACTGGGCACTTCTGCAGTTCCCCTCAGCTATATGGAGCTTTTATAGCATCTATTTACTCATTTATTTCACTATTAATGCTTTCATACCATTGTTTTTGTCCACGCTAGGTAGCTGTTTTCAGCAAACTCTGAAACCTGACTGTAGACAACACCAAACCATAGACAGACAAAGCGTGACTAGCTGGTGATCGTGTCTGCGGCATTTAGCAGCTAAAGAGCCAGATATTACTTTCAGGATTCGCGCACCGGGCGCACGCTGGTTACGCTTGGAGTTTGTTTATGGACAGCCAAACTTGATAGCTTAGTGTCGTACACATAGACTGTAAAAAGTCCACCGTCGGAAACCTCTGACTATTGGCTAAAAGGTTATCAACTTCATTTCACCGAATACTTCCATTGGCTGGAACAGCTGTCAATCAAACACACGTTGTCGTCGGTCACATGTCCTCATTGGCTTTGGAGACATGTACTGCCTAATCCTAAACACCGATTGGCTTGTGTGTGGTGTCGTCAGAAGCAGAAGAGGCTCACGGTCTTAAACATCTAGTCACGTGTACTCTGAGATGGACGTGCAGGTCAGGAAATGACGTAAACGGACCGCATATGGTTTGTTATTAGGGCCCGAGCGCTGACCAGCGCGAAGCCCTATTGTATTTTGTGTTATTACGTTACGTGTTGGACTAAATACATGGACATATTGAGGAAAGTATTTCGGTTTTATGGAAACGGATTTCATATTTCACAAGAATGGATATTTGGCGAGCTGTACAGAAAGTCCTGAGTCATAAGATGATCGTTGTGGATAAAGGGAAGACTTTGAAGGTATGTAGGCATTATAGCTTTTCTTACTTAGCTCAGGGGCTAGCCGAGCTAATCGCTAATACTATTACGGCTGTGAGCAACCATATAAGTCGTGAGTGGTCTTGAATGAATCAGGACAATCTAAGCTTTCCAACAATGTACGGCATGAATATATATGTTTAAGGGTTGGTGTTTAAAACATTCAGAATAACGTGTGGCTACTTCCTAACATCCGTCCCGTCCCGTAGACGGAACAGCGTGCTTTAAGAGGTTAAAAACCGAATATACCGACATGGGCAAAATGACGTCGGTAATCGTCGTAAATTTCGGTATCGATAAATTTTCGGTTTATCGCCCAGCCCTGATGGATCCTGTTACAAATCTCCACTTTGGCTGGAAAGTCCAGATGGAGAAAATGAATTAGCAACCCTCTCATCTTCCAGAACACTCACCAATAAAGCCCTCTGTGTGTAAAGCTCTGCAAGAGAGATGACAGATGTCTCATCAACCCATGCAATTAATCCTGTGCCTTACAAAAGCACAACTCAAAGGGCTGATGGATGCTTCACCTGCATGTTTTAAGCTGCCAGGCAAAGTAATACAAATATTCAGTTTTTAATAGGACAACATGAAATGATTGATGATTCATATTCATACGTGCCATATGTCAAGCACATAAATCAACACTGGGCTGTAAACGTGTTTGTGTTTTAGTGATATTAAATCATACTTTCATTCTGCTGTTGCCATTAAGTAAATAAGAATTGTTCCTCTCTCTCTCTCTCTCTCTCTCTCTCTCTCTCTCACCTTTGTGTTTTGCACCATCGATCACTGCCTCCTGCCATCTGCTCATCCGTTTATCCCCATGTCGCTCCCTGTCCCTCCCTCTCCTTTTTATCCTTCAAATTTCCCTGACCAGGCATATCAGTGAGCTAAATAACTGCGTCTCATACTGTTGTGTTGACAGCTTCTGGTGTCTTCAGGCTGTACTGCTCTGTGACTTCAGATGAATCACACCACAAGTGCGTAGCCATCGAAATGCCTCGATACAGAAGCTTAATGAGGCGATCGCAAAAAGCTCTCACGGGGGAAATTGTGCTCATAAAGGAAAGATGGTGAAGGATAAATACAGCAAATTATGATGTTGCCTAATAGACTGAAATACTTGCTGCAATAATTCTTTATAATTTCTTCGTTTTAGGCTCTAATTTCTAACATCTCTTACTAAAAGAGATTCTTAGGGCAACCGTTTCTCTGTAGGGAGACATTTTTATGTTTTGGCAAATCGATATGCGGGTTCGGCTCATCTGTTGTCTATTATTAGAGCATAAAACAGCTATTAATCTGATATATATGTGAGTATAACAGTTGAACTCATCACCCTGGTAAAATATGGACTCTGATTTAACCCTGTGCAGCTATTTCATTTAGTTCCTTGCAGATAGTACATATAAATTAATAGACGAATAGATCTGCAGGGCGCTCGAATCCTAATAATTTGTCCTCTTGTCATCTGTTCTGCGGCTCGCATAAGAACAGAAGTCATCAGACTGGATTTAGAGATACAAAATGAATATGTGAGAGCGTGCCTGTTGCTGGATTCTGCAAGAGGAAAATTAGGATGCAGGTTGCAGCTTCATCTGAGAAAAGTGCGCCATCTTAACTGCAGCGATCCCAGAATTCCTCACCACATAATCACTTAGTGTCCCCCTCCTCTACTCCCACTTTTCACATCCCCTTACAGATCCACTCACTTCATTCTCTCTCCTTCATTCTTACAATCACAAACACACACACTTACACTCCCATCTCTCACATGACACCCTCGTTCTCCGATCCCTCTCTTTTCATTGTCATCATTTGTCTCTCTCTCTCTCTCTCTCCCCCCCCCCCCCCTAACACTCTGAGAATGAGGCGAGGAAAAATGGTGATAGTGATCTCCATGGAAACAGCCCAGCAACAGGCTGAATCCTGTTAACCAATCAGAGCCTGCTCTTGCCCTGTCTCTTATCCAATGGTGGAGTCGAGGGCGGAGGGTGGGGGGGTACAGGGGGTTTGTGGGCCTGTCAAGGTGAATGCTCAGGGAGGCGTGATCATGAACCCTTACTTCCTGGTTGGACTGAGCATGTCGATGTCTTAGAAGATGCCAAGATGCAGAAAAGATTTTTTTTTAAAGAACCATTTTTATGTGAGCTGAAGTTCTCTGTTATGAGAGTGAGGGAGGAAAATGGTGTAATTTTTGAACAGTTACGAGAGTAATGCATGAAAGTATCCGTCAGCTACCTGATGGCTTCACTCCGCCACAATGCTTCACATCAATGGAGTCTAATCACCAAAGTCTTACGCCTGTTACTGGCCTCAATTAACATTGTTATATTGATTGACCCTATTGATTCTTGTCTCAGCACGTGCCTTTAAAAGATCAGCAAATCTAGTCTACCTGTCAAAGCTTTACACAAACAGCCAGAGTTGAAAAACATCATGCAGACAGTTGGTCATTTCAGACAGTGAAGTTATAGGATAGATAGACAACGAGGCCAAAAGGCAGCCAATTAGGGAAATGTTAGATGCATAACTGACATCTAATTACCATAAGACCATAAGACCAGAGTCGAACTAGCTGTCACTCATGCCCCAGCCACTGTATGATCATATTGATGAAACATCTCATTAAGAACTGGTATTCGGTAGATAGAGATGATCAATCTGAATAAACAATCAGGGTGCAAGGAGTGGCCTTCATTTGAGACTGTTAATACTGACAGGTGTTGAACCATCGGGTACAGTGCTGGTTCAAAAGTCAAATTTACAAGTCCAGACAAAGTAAAGCAGTGGAGTTAGCCAAGGCTTAATTCTTTTTGTTCAACTTTTTCATACTTTGGTACTTACTAGAAAACTTTTTTTTTTTTTTTTACTTTACACTTTCACAAAATTACTCCTAAAGAGTTGTTTTCATCACCAAATAAACATCTAATATGTGTCTTTTACTCATTGGTTTCAGATTTCATATTTTTGATATGGTAGCTATTCTTCTAAATGTCGTCTTAAGCAAAGTGATGTGTTAAGAAGCTCAGGTGCTGTACACACACACACACACACACACACACACACACACAGTTACCCATTAAAGACAGGGCACACCCATTATCCCACCTCCTAAAAGCCTCAAGTCCCCTGTGTTACGTAACATTGCAGTTAGACCGGCTCTGAGAGCGTCAGGCAGTCACAGGAGACTTCTTTCTGACAGTCGTGTGTCACTCTGCTTCTGCTGCTGCTGCGTCTCACTGAATTATTAATTCAGAAATATTGAACTGTCAATACATTAATAACGTGTGTGTGTGTGTGTGTTGTTGTCACTGTGTGTGTGTGTGTGTGTGTGTGTGTAGTTGTCACTGTGTGTGTTGTTGTCACTGTGTGTGTGTGTGTGTGGTTGTCACTGTGTGTGTGGTTGTCACACTGTGTGTGTGTGTGTGTGTGTGTGTGTGTGTGTGTGTGTGTGTGTGTGTGGTTGTCACCCTGTGTGTGTGTGTGTGTGTGTGTGTGTGTGGGTGTGTGGTTGTCACTGTGTGTGTGTGTGTGTGTGCCCCTGCTCCCGGCCACCAGTGTGTTACTACCACATTCCCTGCCAGTCATCACCCGATCACATGACACTGCCAAGTCAGGATACGGTTGCTAGGCAACACTCTTACATCCTCCCTCCTGCATTCTCTCTTTTAGCCCATCATCAAACAGCGATTACGTCGGTTGGGGGGATGCGACGTTTATTTATAGAAACCGTGTTAAATGAGGGGGAATTACGTGTTGGGTCTAAAATTAAACTTGCCATCTCCCTTTCTCTCTCTCTCTCTCACACACACTATCTCTCTCACTCTCTCTCTCTCTCTCTCTCTCTCTCTCTCTCTCTCTCTCTCTCTCTCTCTCTCTCTCTCTCTCTCTCTCTCTCTCTCTCTCTCTCTCTCTCTCTCTCTTTTTCCTTTGCTTGCTCTTTCTCTTTCTGGCAGATTCATTCATAGATGCAGCGAGGAGAAGGGTGAGATAACAGGACAAGGATGCATCAGGAGTGAGAAGCAAGGAGATCTAGTTGTGAGATAATATCCAGTACAGTACAGATCATTTGTTTTATACACAAATACAAAAGATTATATAGATCATCAAGACACATCTTTAGGTCCACCCATTGCCATAAAATATGTACACATGTCCATATAAATGCAAATTAAACTCTAATCCACGTATTAATAAGATGCACAGCAGCAGAGATTTGCTGCCTATATTGACGACGTCTCTCTAAAACATAAACCATAAACTAGTAAATCATTTCCTTTCCCCATTAACACTCCTGTCACAGCTGCTGTCGCCCAAAGTTAAATCACCCCGCAGCTTCCACATCCCACAAGTCCTGCCAAGAGAAACCATTTTAGAGGTTTGCTGTGCAGGAGCTGGTGTTAAAATGGAGAGCCCATCATACTGTAACCACAGCTGTCCTTGTAATGGATGGATGAGATCTGCTGGATGACAGGATGACAGGATGGTGGGTGGAATAAAAGATGTGTGGAGAAGGAGGAAGTAACTAATAGGTGTTGTAGGGAGGGAACAAGAGGATGGAAAGATGTACATGTAGAAACTATACACATGCATTTCCTGCAAACAAGACTTTAGTTTGGGTGGGATGGGTACAACATTTAATTAACATCGATATACTGATGTTTTAGAGGAGCTACAGTTTGTACATTTAAATTGAACCAACTCAAGTGTGAAGTTCTTTTCATTTGGCTTTTGTCAAGTGTCTGGATAGTGTTGTTTTCTTCACAGGTTCGTAGTGAGGAAATTTCAGTCATGACTTGTTTGTATTGATTCACGGCTGAGTTCATTCCACGATGATTAGAGAAAGCTTTTCACCGGGTCAGAGCACCCATTCTCATTTTGAAAATGACTTCAAAATGAAAATGAGTTTCAATAGCAACAGTGCATTGTTTGCTTTTTCTCATGTGTCTATTACGTCTTTTTTTTCTCTCTCTCTGTTTACCAAGGCTGTCACCTTCACACTCCGACAAAGTCAGGCCCATTGAACCACTCCAAACAAACCGTATAACAACACCTGCACGGTCAAGCAATTAGCAGTCTGTGATGCTGTTTCACTCTATTACCTTTTATTGTAAGATGTTCTTGTTTCCATTCCTGTTATATTTACCGAGCATGTTGCACAAGACAAATGTGCAGACATTAGAGAATGTGTCCCAGTGCTGCTAACCCCCATTACTCTGGAGACGAGGTCCACTAACCTCATCAGAGTGTGTAGTTGTCAGTTTTACTATGTGAGCCAAACAGAGCTAGAACAAGTCTAAGGCTGTGTTCGAAACCGCATACTACATGCTACATACTTCTACACTACATACTACATACTTCTATACTACACACTTCTATACTACATACTACATACTACATACTTCTATACTACATACTAAATACTTCTATACTACATACTTCTATACTACATACTACATACTTCTATACTACATACTAAATACTTCTATACTACATACTTCTATACTACATACTACATACTTCTATACTACATACTACATACTACATACTTCTATACTACATACTACATACTACATACTTCTATACTACATACTACATACTACATACTTCTATACTACATACTACATACTTCTATACTACATACTACATACTACATACTTCTATACTACATACTACATACTTCTATACTACATACTACATACTACATACTTCTATACTACATACTACATACTACATACTTCTATACTACATACTACATACTACATACTTCTATACTACATACTACATACTACATACTTCTATACTACATACTACATACTACATACTTCTATACTACATACTTCTATACTACATACTTCATTCATTCCTTCCTTCCTTCCTTCCTTCCGTCTTTCATTCCTGTCTACTCTTCCTTCTCCTCCTTCTATCTTTCCTTCCTTCCTTCCTTCCTTCCTTCCTTCCTTCCTTTCTTCCTTCCATCTTTTTAATGATCCGTCCCACGTGAGATTCAATTGGGCAGTATGTGGCCCTTGAATGAAAATGAGTTTGACACCCATAGTCTAGGCACAATTTCTGAAAATGTGCTTATTTAAAGTGGTGGAGGCATTTTGCAAATATTTATAACCTACAACATTTCTAGGGTTATTAAGGGGTGCTGAATCCAAATCTGCTGTATATGAAGCTCAAAAATGCCCCAAAATGCCTCAAAACTTGAGAAATCCAACATGGCCGTCGCCACTGCCAGGCTGAAATCTATTTTTCAGTGTATCTTTTTGACTAAACAAGGTAAAAACATGAATTAAATGTGCTTTTGTAGGTTTTCCTATATGAGCAATCCGATGGCATATTCAGATTTGAGATGTAATGTGAAGAAACTGCTTAGATATTGCAAAAATAGTTGTTTAGTGAATAACTACTCAGCTATTCTTCACATTACATTTCTCAATTTCGAGGCATTTTGGGGCATTTTTGAGCTTCATATACAGCAGATTTGGATTCAGCACCCCTTAATACCCCCTAGAAATGTTGTATATTATAAATATTCACTAAATGCCTTCGGGGTTCTGATTTTATGAAAACGGATATATTCTGTGAGTTTCACCCTGAAAGGCTCTCTCTGTACGTTTACAGCTATAAATCAAAAATGTAGTCCAGTGTACGTTCAACTTATAAGTGAAAACACAAAGTTCCAGCTCCATATACCCTTCGTAATATTTAATAATAAATGTCATGTAGTCCTCAGCTCCTACTGCTTCAGCTCATATAAGGCCATTGGAAACCTAATGCACAACACTGACTAATATAAATTCTTAATGCTCTTACAGAAAGCTACCATTCACATTATTACTATAAAACATGTATGCAATAATAACATTGTTCATTAGTGCTCATGAACTCTATCTGTCATATAAAATACCAGTTTTATGTCCACTATATGTGAAAGTACAGTATATATTCATGACAATATATCAAAATATTCCACTTCTTGAATCATTATAATCACATATTATAAATCCAGGCAACCCCCTTAGCATATTTAAAAATGTAAACATGGAACAGATACTGAACTATAACTTGTTTAATGTCTTCAGTTTCCTCCTGGCCCTGCAGCGGAAAATGGACTGATTTTATCTCAAGGTCCTATCAAATCTCCTGCTCCTCGCACCGGTGGAGCCATAACATGATGAATGGCCAGTGATTTCCTCTACAAGGTCATCCTGACACCTCTAAACATTTGTGTGTGTGTGTGTGTGTGCATGTGTGTGTGTGCGTGTGTGTGTGTGTGTGTGTGTGTGTGTGTGTGTGTGTGTGTGTGTGTGTGAGTGTGTGTGTATCCCAGGGAGACAGAGTTGGGTTTTGTTAGCAGGCCAAAATGAAACATCAACATTATGAGAGATAAGGAGAAGGAGATGAGTGTCTGAGTTGGCTGCATTACTCAAGTGAGTCGCTGGACAGACCTGAAATATAATAGTCCAAAAAAACACAGAAATTGGTACTGAGGTACAGATAAGGAAAGTAGAGACATTTTATATTCAACAATCTTTAATTGAATACATTTTTTAACTAAGCTTTTTAATACTGTATGTTGTAATATCAAATATCAAAAGAGCCTAAAATGTAAAAACATAGACTTGACCTTTGTGTCGTCCTCCCGGGTCAAATTGACCCCGTCTGTTTTGAATGTTCCTTCTTTCCTTCCTTCCTCTTTTCCTTCCTTCCTCCTCCCTTTCTTCCTTCCTTCCTTCCTTCCATTTGTCCTTCCCTCTTTCCTTCCCTCTTTCCTTCCTTTCTTCCTTCCTTCTTTACTTCCTTCCTCTTTTCCTTTCTCCCTCCCTCCTCCCTCCTTCCTTTTTCCTCCCTCCCTCCTTCCTTTTTCCTCCCTCTGTCCTTCCTTCCTCTGTCCTTCTTTCCTTCCTTCCTCTTTTCCTTTCTCCCTCCCTCCTTCTTCCTACCTCTGTCCTTCCTTCCTTCCTACCTTCTTTCCTACCTCTGTCCTTCCTTCCTTCCTACCTTCTTTCCTTCCTTCCTTCCTCCCTACCTCTTTTCCTTTCTCCTTCCCTCCTTCCTTCTTTCCTTCCTTCCTTTTCTTCCTTCCATTCCTTCCTTCTTCTTCTTCTTCTTTAAAACAGTGACATCTTATAAAGTGATGAATGTGAAATGACCCAAAAACTTTCCAAAGCATCATAACTCAGAGATTCAAGCTACATTATGTTTGAATGTGGTTCATTTTTTTTTTCTATGGCTTCAAATTAACACTGTTTTCTGAATTTTATAATATGATTGACAGACTGGCTATGGTACAATGTGTTGTTGAGGTCATTTATGCTTTTAGTTATTTAGAGAGGACACAGACAAATAGAGTTCAATCAGTCCTGTTTATTTCCCAAACCCAGCGCCTCGGTACACATCTCAGACACAAACCTACGGCACAAAACACAAACTTGGATAACTTGTCTTCAGCTCTGGCTGTGTCCCAATTTGGTCCTAATTGCGAGGCTGCATCCTCGAAGTGCGCATTTCGAGGCCGATTACGTCACAACGCCGCGCGAAGGCTGTCCCAATTCGAAGAGTCCTTCAAATGCAGCCTTGAAATGCAGCCTTGAAATGCAGCCTTGAAATGCAGCCTTGAAATGCAGCCTTGAAATGCGGCCTTCTTTCCCTCTTTTTCGAGGATGCATCGCTACTATCCTTCGCGGCCTCCCATATCCCAAGATACTTTGCGCGGCGCTGTTAAGTGCCGCGAAACACAACAATGGGGACACCAACAGGGTGAGGACTCTTCATTCAAGTGTAAGTATTGGTTTGTTTTATTTAATCATTTGTACTCATTACTACTTAGACTTTTATACTTTTTAATAATCACTTATATTTTATTACTTGACTTTTTTTATATATATATATATGTATATGGAGTAAGATGAACAAATATAATAGATTTTAAGAAAGAGCTACGTTTGGGATTATCTCTATTATATGTTACACTTCATTATTATCATTATTATGATAATCTTTAGCTATATTAGAACCCTTTTTGTCTGTTGACATGGTAAAAAAAAAAAAACATGTTTCACATTACATTTTGTTTCATTTTTGTTTTAGGGAGCAAGGAGCAAACCGAGCTCCTGATCAAGCAACGTGGGGAGAATGACTACCTGTTCACGGGGCCAAAAACTCCGCCACGACGGGATGGAGGTAAGGCTGTTGTCCATTTTTGTAAATGTTTGCATCCCTGTGTTGATGTGATCTCGTGTTTACCTTTTCTCTTGCTTCCCTCTGTGTTTAGAGCAATACTACAAAAGATTGGCCTGGAGGGGAAGGTCCAGCCCTACCAGGCCAAAAAAAAAATGGGACAATTTAAAAAGAAAATATAAAGTAGGTAGCCTACAGGTTTGCTGTTACTAAATACTTTTGCTGAAAATTGCTGACATGATTGATTTCACTGCCTTAGGATTGTAAATATCCAGGGACAGGGGAGGGGGCCAGCGGCAAGTCCACTGCTGGCACTTGGCCGTGGTTTGTCCTCATGGATGAGGTACTGGGGCAGAGGCCATCTATTGCCCCCCCTGTCCTCATTGCCTCCATCCGTGAGGACCACACCAGGGCCAAGTGCCGCAGTGGGTGATCAGGAGGGTGAAGAGGAAGAGGAGGAAGAGGAGGAGGAGGAGGAGGAGGAGGAGGAGGAGAGCCAGCCAGGGACCAGCAGGGACCAGCCAGGGCCCAGGAGGAAGAGGAGGAGGGAGGATGACCTCCTTGACCTCATAAAGGAGGACATGAGGCGGCAGGATGAGGCAGAGGAGAGGAGGGAGCAGGAGGGGAAAGAAAGGATGGAGAGGCTCTTCTCTCTCCTGGAGAAAGTTATTGAAAAATAAATATAAATCTATATAGATGTATTTGATTTTTATTTATGAACTGTGTTTATATATGATTTTTCTTTATTTATTATTTGATTCTGAAGAGTTTGATGTTTTATTGTTGTTATTAAATAAAAACTATTGTTAATTGTTACACGTCTATTCCATTTAGTATTTACAACTTCAGTACAATTTATAACAGGGTTGACAAACGGCAGAAGAGTGCTGTCTGTTCAGGAAGAACAAGGGATTAAATATTTTGTTTTATTATGAAGTCATGAAACATTGAACTATTTACAAAATTACATCTGAAAGAACTATTTACAGATTATTATTATTAAGTTATTTTTATTATTACAATTTCCCAATTATTTACAGTAATAGGCCTGAGCAGGACTCCCTGGCAGTGCTGCTGGGCTGGATGGATGCCACAATGAAGACCTTGTCTTCTGTGGTCAGTGGGACATCATCTGGGCCGGTATTCAGGGTGTTTGGGGGTCTGGTCTCCACTGTCCACCACATCGTCCATCAAGTGGGTTTGCAGGGCTGAATTGATCGACGGCTGCCATGTCACTAAGAATTTTTAAGAAAGAGGCAAGAATTGTAATATAATAATATAATAACAAAAATAAAGTTATTACAACAAACAAAACTATCTACAAAACACTTTAAATAGGAATAATGGCTTTAAAATGATGTTACTTGCCAACTAAAGATAGTCGTGGTCAGGGATAACCTCCTCCAGGGCAGACACCTCCGCAGACAGCTGGTCCCGCCACAGAGCACCACTGGCGGCCTCCAGGCCGCTCTCCCCCTCATCCTCCTCCATGGCGTCCTGCAGCTCATCCTCTGGGGGCATGATGTCACCCACCCCCAGGCAAATGTTGTGCAGGACGGCACATGCTGTTATGACCTGCAATGTAAAAAACGTATTCATTAATTGTGATTCACTTCAGTAGCCTACTCAAAGGTAAAGTAGAATCCTGTTGTGTGATGAACGTACCTGGGGCGCAAAGGTGTGATGCACCTCCAGCGCTTTAAAGAAGATGGCCCGGAACCTGGTCTTCATCATTCCAAAGGCACGCTCAATGATAGAGCGTGCCCTGGAATGATGGGCATTAAAGCGCTGGGGTCCCACACCTTGCAGTGGTCGCTTGTAGGGAGTGATGAGGGGGAGTGGATGCTGGAGGCACGGGTACCCGCTGTCTGCGAGGATGAAGTGCCCTGGAGGAGGGTAAACCGCCTGTGTGTACAGTGGGCTGTGCCGGAGTACTCTGGAGTCGTGCACCGACCCCGGCAGCCCACGTACACGTCCACAAAGCGGCCCTGATGGTCACAAACTGCCTGAAGGATAATTGATGCAAACATTTTCCTGTTCAGGTAGCAGTGACCATCAGGGTCCGCTTGGTGGCTTGATCCTGACATGGCAGCCGTCGATCGCTCCAGCAGCCTTTAAAAAGGCTCGGTGTCCTGCCAGCCCTGCAAACCCACGAGTTACTGCCGCCAGGTCTTCAGCAGTCTTTGGGAGGTGGATGACCTTGTGGCGAATGGCCACCACCTCCCCAGTAACTCGGTGGACGATGCGGTGGACAGTGGAACGAGGCATCCCAAACACCCGTGAGACCACCCTGTATGATGCCCCACTCGCCAGCCAGAAAAGGAACACCAAGGTCTCTATTGTGGCGGCGGAGACGGAGCTGGCGGAGCTTCTCCTCTTCCTCCATTAAAAAGTTGGTCAACAACAAAATGAGACATTTTTTAATGTCCGTCATCTTCTTCTTTCTTTCTTACTTTCTTGTCAGTTTTCTTCTTTCTCTTGTGTGTTTTCCTTCTTTCTTCTTTCTTTCTTTCTTTCTGTCTTTCTTGTGTGTTTTCCTTCTTTCTTCTCCTTTCCTTTATTCTTCTCCTTTCTTCTCTCTTGTTATTTTGTCAGCTTTTTCACGGGTGTGTCGGTCGAGACGTCTTTCTCGTCTTATGGGCGGGGAACAGCTGGTGACGCAACCAGGAAATGCCTCGAAGGCTAGACCGTCTCATTTCACAAACGGTTGATGCGTCCTTCGGAGGTTCCTCAAGGCTGCATCCTTCGAAGGCCGCAAAGGCCGCGTCCTTCAAGGATGCAGCCTCGCAGTTGGGTCCAAATTGAGACACAGCCTCTGATGCGTGCAGCTCCGTCTCAGTCCAGCCCACTACCGTAGCGACAAAGGAGAGCTTGATTAGTTAACTCACTCCAGCTGAGCTAATCAACCAACCTGGTGCTGCTCCTGCTGAGCCGGTTATGCACGGCCTCGCGTTCCTACAGTACAGCTGACTACCCAAACCCATGACCCTTAATTATTTAACTTAAATTGTAGATGTAAAATGATTGTTTAACATCATAATTTCAGTATTATATAGACCTTAACCCTCCCGTTGTCCTCGAGGGAGGAAGGGAGGAAAGGAGGGAGGGAGGAAGGGAGGAAAGGAGGGATGAAGGAAGGAGGAAAGGAGGATGAAGGAAGGGAGGAAAGGAAAGGAAAAAGGAAGGACGGAGAAAAAAAAGGACGGAAGGAAGGAAGGTGGGAGAAAAGAAAAGAGGAAGAAGGAGGTGAAGGAGGGAGGGAGTTAGGAAAGAGGAAGGGACGAAGGACAGAGGGAGGGAAGGAAGGAAGGAAGGAAGGAAGGAAGGAGGGAGGGAGAAAGGATAAGAGGTAGGGAGGAAGGACAGAGGGAGGAAAAAAGAAGGAAAGATGGAAGGAAGGGAGGGAGGGCGGAAGGGAGGGCGGGAGGAAGGGAGAAAGGATAAGAGATATGGAGAAAGGAAGGAAGGAAGGAAGGAAAGAAGGAAGGGAGGGAGGAGGGCGGAAGGAAAGAGGGAAGGACAGACAGAAGTAAGGAAAGAAAGACGGAACAATCAAAACAGGCGGGGTCAATTTGACCCGGGAGGATGTTTTTGCATTTTCCCTTAACCCTTTTCCAACTTCAGCTAAAGGTTTTAATCTATTTTTTTGTGTTTCAAACGCCTCATAAGTTACCATGGATCTACTATACTCGTCTGTTGTTTCCTTTTTTCTATCTATGAATGTTTATAGGGGATCTTTAACCTTAACAGTGTTGATCTGGTTTTATGAGCTTCCCCTCGAGCAGTGTCTGGTGTTTGGTCTGCAGAATGAAATGACCGTTTGTCTCCATAAAATCTGTCAAGCATCATTTCATCCTCAATTTAAAAAAAAACAAAGTGTGCACTTAAACATAACTGTTGCTGTTTTCTCTTCTTTAACCCTCCTGTTGTCCTCGAGTCAAGGAAGGAAGGAAGGAAGGAGAAGGAAGGAAGGAAGAAGGAAGGAAGGAAGGAAGGAAGGAGGGAAGGAAGGAAGGGAAGAACTAAGGAAGGAAGAAGCCAGGAAAGGAGGGAGGAAGGAAGGAGGAAGGAAGGAGAGAGGGAGGGAGACAGGAAAAAAGGAAAGGGAATGAGGAAGGAAAGAAAGAAGGAAGGAAGGGAGGAAAGAAAGAAAGAAAGAGAAGGAGGGAGGAAGGAAGGAACAGTCAAAACAGACGGGGTCAATTTGACCGGGGAGGACGACACAAAGTTTAACAGACACTGACTCAGATTGAAAACCAAAACTGAAATACCCATAAAGAGAGACTGTCGGGTGTAATTTCAAATTCTCCATTAAACCTGCACTACAGTATTTAAACACACTACTCCTTTACATATTGGACCCTGCTTCACTCATATCAGACAGCACGAGGCTAAAGATTTGTATGTTTCAGGGTTGTCGTATCTATAAATACACCACGGTTCAAAACAAGTGATCAATCGTTAGTGACGGGCTGGAAGTCAGTCTGACCTTGCTCTCTGATAGGAGGCCTAAACAGGACAAAAATAGCATCTACGGCCAGCTCTCACTGCTCACGATTAATATTTCATCAGAGGGGGGGAAAAAATATATTTTGGGAAAATCCGTGAGTGTGAGGCAGGAGTTTGTCTAACACAGTCACGCCTCTCCCAGCTGGAGCTTTGTTGTGGTAAAAAAAAAAAATGTCTGCTGTCCTGGCCCAAAAGAAAAGAGCTACACTCTGCTGTCTCTTTAAGGCCCGTCTCTGCTGTGACAGCCAATCACTGGCTCGGAAAAGGCGGCTAGACCGTCCTTGTCGACGACCTTGATGGAGGAGGAGTGAAGGAATGAGGAGAATGTGTGAGAGAAGGATGGAGTAATGAATAGATGAGGATGACGGAGGAAAAGGTTTATATAAAAAGAGGAAAAGTCTTTTCCTGGCTTCCCTCTTTTTCATACTCTAATCCCTCCTCTTTCTCCATCTATCTAACTCCCCCCCCCCCCTCCTCCTCCTCCTCCCGTCCTCCAACACACACACACATACACACACACACACACACACACACACACACACAGCCCTCCTGTCGTTCCTCTCTTCTGACAACCCTGCAGCGTGTTGCATAATTCCCAGTGTGGGGGAGGCAGGATGGGATGGAGAAAGGGATGGAAGGGTGAGAGAGGGTGAGAGAGGGTGAGAGAGGCAGAAGGGAGCATGACTCACGATGCAACATGCACCACAACGCCACACCGAGCTGGAGAACTGAAATAATACCTAAACGGTTCATGACCAACAGGCATGAATTTGACACTAATGAACAACCTACTTTCACTAATGATATCATTTCTTTATGGAGGAATTATTCTCAATTCTTTTCTTTACTTAAACTAATACAGCTCTGCTCAGTTCTGCATTTCAAAGGTGTACACGGCTGCTTTGATAGAAGCATACGCTGATAAGGAATGAAAGACAGTTTTTAGATAGGGGATTGAGGGATAGGATGAACATGATGCTGAAGAGATGAGTTGTCTGCAGTCGTTGTGGTATGAAATCACATTACAGATGTTGTACCCAAGAAGACGTTTAATTGAATGAGTGCCAGCTGTAATTCCAAAGTGTGTAAATATTTCAAAATAAAAGTGAGATGCATGTACGTTTAACCTTCCTGTCGTCCTCCCGGGTCAAATTGACCCTGTCTGTTTTGCCTGTTCCTCCTTCCCTCTCTCCTTCCTTCCTTCCTTCCTTCCTTCCTTCCTTCCTTCCTTCCTTCCTTCCTTCCTTCCTTCCTCCCTTCCTTCTTTCCTCTGTCCTTCTTTCCTTCCTTCATCCCTTCCTCTTTTCCTAACTCCCTCCCTCCTTCCTAAGCTGTAAAATGTTAATAGTGTTAAAATGACTTTGTGCTGTTTGTACATAATTGACCAATGTTTCTATGTGACTGGAGCAGGAAGTGCACTCGTAGTGTGAGCAGGAAGAGGGGTACTGAGCTAGTGGCACACACAAATACACAAATAGAAACTTCCATTGTAAGTGTGAATTATTCATTCAGAATGCAGCACTTCCAAAAAGTGGGGGAGGGAGAGAGGAAATTATGCAAGGAATCGTGTCGTCCTCCCGGGTCAAATTGACCCTGTCTGTTTTGACTGTTTCTTCCTTCCTTCCTTTCCTTCCCCCTTCCTTATTTCCTCTGTCCTTCCTTCCTCCCTCCTACCTTCCTTCCTTCCTTCCTTCCTTCCTCCTTTCCTTCCTTTTCTTCCTCCCTTCCATTCTTCCTTCCTCCTTTCCTTGCTTCTTCCTCCCTTCCTTCCTTCCTCCTTTCCTTCCTTCCTTCCTCCTTTCCTTCTTTCTTCCTCCTTTCCTTACTTCTTCCTTCCTTCCTCCCTTCCTTCCTTCCTTCCGTCTTTCCCTTCCTTCCTTCCTTCCTTGACTCGAAGACAACTGGAGGGTTAAAACATAAATCTAATTTTACAAAGCTGGAAGCCAATTCCACTTGAAACATTTGAGCGTTTTCCATTCAGAAAAATTCTCCATTGACATTTCTACAACGTACTCTGGCACTATTCAGTCCATCCATCCTCCTATTGGCTGTGCGGCTCTGCTCTGTCCAGTCTGTGGCGTCAATGGAAGAGAGAGAGGCTGGTGACAGTATTGATTGTTTGAACTTTGGAAAGACAAATGAAACCATATCACTCCCCTGCTGTCTCATCTGTTTACACATGCAAACCAACAATTCAATTTCTTTTATATAGTGTTGTATCACAGCAAAAAGCTATCTCAAGGCACTCTTCACATAGAGCAGGTCTATACTGTACTCTTTAATTCAATTGAAAGAGACACAGCACTCCCCCATGAGCAGTACTTGGTGACAGCCGCATGAAAAAACTCTCCTTTAATGGAAAGAAAGAAAGAAGAAGAACTAGGCTCTCGGTGGGCGGCCATCTGCCTTGACACATGTCTTCTCTGTTCAAGTGTTTTTAGGTAAATTGAAAGAATGGTTTTATTCCCCTTTTTAATACTGATGAGTCAGGGTCACTGCTTAGCATAAGCATATTCCACACTGTAAGAGCTGGAGATATTAGTCATGTGGCCTTGAGTAATGTGTTTACACCCGTTGTCCTATACTGTATGTGCTGTGTGTGTGTGTGTGTGTGTGTGTGTGTGTGTGTGTCAGAAACTATTTGCTCAGTCGTGCTGTGATCTCCACCAGACGACTACCACCAATTAATTCAGTCCTGCTTGTTTTAAAGCTGCAAAGTGTTAGGGACTAATTAGATTTATTCTCGGAGTCTGCACACAAGCTTTTTCTGAGTTGCTGTATCATCTCTGCTTCTCTGTGATCTGGATGATGATGATGATAAAGCTGAAGTTAGTTATAGTTAATGACTATACTTACTTTATTATGCTTGATGTTTGTTTTCTGCACATGCATGGGTAAAATTACATGAAATCTGGTCCTGAAGTGCAAAACACAATATTTCAGGAAATACAGAAACAACAAGACAGGAAAACATTTCATTAAACAGAAAACACAACAACACTAAACTTCCTGTCATCCTCCTGGGTCAAATTAACACTGTCTCTTTTGACTCTTCCTTCTTTCCTTCCTTCTTCCCTCTTTCTTTAATTTTTTATTCGTTATTCCCCTCCTCCCCTCTTTCTTTGCTCCCTCCTCCTTCCATCCTTCCATCCTTCCTTCCTTCCTCCTTTCCTTCCTCCCTCCCTCCCTCCCTCCTTCCCTCCCTACTCCTTTCCTTCCTTCTTTCCTCTGTCCTTCCTTCCTTCCTTCCCTCCTTAATCCTTCCTTCCTCCTTTCTTCCCTCCCTCCTTAATCCTTTCCTTCCTTCCTTCCTTCCTTCCTTCCTTCCTTCCTTCCTTCCTTCTCTACTTACTCCCTTCCTCTTTTCCTCCTTTAGTTCTTCCTTGACCTGGAGGACAACAGGAGGGTTAAGGGTCAACGAACATTGTCTGAAAAAAAGCTATTAAGATTACCCAGTCACCATCGCTGCTGTTTTATGTGTGTCTTAATATTTGTGTGTGTGTGTGTGTGTGTGTGTGTGTGTATTGTAATACTCACCAGACGCTTTAAGCCCGAGGGGATCAGAATGGCCCCCTTATTCTCGCATGGCAGGAAACTTACACATCTGTGAGTGTGTGTGTGTCGCCACTAGTATCTGTGTGTCTCGAGCTGTGCCATCAGCCATGCAAACACCTGTCGTCGTGTTGGTATGGCTATGTGTCCGCTCATTTACCTCTTAGATGTGTATGTGTGACTGTGTGACCGTGTGTGTGTGTGTGTGTGTGTGTGTGTTTCCATCTTTATATCTGCAGGACATGTCTGCGCTCAGTGATGCAGTGATAATGTTCATCAGAGTACGCATGGCATCTGCACATTTCCAGGTACTTCCCCTCACACACACACACACACACACACACACACACACACACACACACACACACACACACACACACACACACACATACAGCGCTACTATTACTTGCCATGACACTGTGATAATAATGGATGTAGGAGCCATATATTGATTTGTTTATTAGTTATTCTGTGTTTAATTAGTTTTTTCTTGTTGCCATGGTGATATGCAGTGTTTGGGGTCACGTGGGCACTGTAGTTGACAGACGGTAGGTTATATCAGAACCTGCTTCTCCTGCACTGGGAAGGAGGCGAGTCTAGGTAGCCGTAATTTTTGTTGACCGCATTTCATTATCGTTTTTGTTTGCTTTGATACATATTTGCCAAGTGTACACATATAAACATCCTATGGGCGTGTGTAAAGCCGCTGTAGTATTCATTCATTCATTAAAATCTCCGAAACTTCTTTTTGGACTCGGTGTGCTTCTCTGGAACAGCAGCAGCGTGTCACACAAATACAAGACCTATTCTGCCTCACCAGCGACCTTTTTAAGGTACTGGAAAGCCGCTACAATGGATATGGACAGAATATACTGTATATATATATATATATCTCAAAGTTTGTAGCTCTCATTGAGTCACAATTTATATAGTATATTTACATTCTCACAAAGCATAGTTTAGCTTAGTAATTTAGTGTAAAGACAAAATTTGAATTTGAATTTATTAAAGGATAGCCCCCTGGAGATGTACAGTAGCATCTCATTTTCAAGGGGGTCCCTAGACAGACATACACGTTTGACAGCCCTAATTACATTACATTATAGACATACATAACATGACAGATACAGACATATACAGACAAATACTCACATACTCCCACACACCACCCCCTACCCACATGAGTCCAACAAACAGAATAGAGATATTGAATAACAGAGTAGGAATAACGAAAATGGAGAAAGAAAGAATAACAATAAATAAATGAATTAATTAATTAAAAACATGAGCAATTTGGTAATGGAACATAAAGAAGGAGCGAGATCATTCCAATCTGATGGGGCTTTATATAAATCAGGGATGTCAAACATGCGGCCCATGGGCCAGAACCGGCCCGCCAAGGTGTCCAATCCGGCCCAGTTTCCTTCCTGTCTTCTTTTTCTTCCTTCCCTCCTGTCATCTGTCCTTCTTTTCTTCCTCCCTTTCTTACTTCTTTCTTTCTTTGTTTCCTTCCCTCCTTCATTCCTTCCTTCCTTCCTTCCTTGACTTCTTTTCCTTTCTTCCTTTCCTTCCTAATCTCTTTTCCATCCTTCCTTCCTTCCTTTCCTAATCCCTTTTCCTTCCTTCCATCCTCCCTTCCATCTTCCCTTCCTTCTTTCCTTCCTTCCTTCTTTCCTTCCTTCCTTCCTTCCTTCCTTCCTTCCTTCCTTCCTTCCTTGTCTTCTTTTCCTTTCTTCCTTTCCTTCCTAATCTCTTTTCCATCCTTCCTTCCTTCCTTTCCTAATCCCTTTTCCTTCCTCCCTTCCTTCCTTCCTTCCTTCTTTCCTTCCTTCCTTCCTTCTTTCCTTCCTTCCTTCCTTCCTTCCTTCCTTCCTTCCTTCCTTCCTTCCATCCTTCCATCCTTCCCTTCCTTCCTTCCATCCATCCATCCTTTTATTGGTCCGGCCCACATGAGATCAAATTTGGCTGTATGTGACCCTTGAACGAAAATGAGTTTGACTCCCCTGATATAAATAAAGACAAATAAGTTTATTATAATTCCTCTAAATGTTCTGCAAGTAGGGAATTAAAGCTGTCTGCAGTTTGGGGCAAAGAGGAAGGGAGAAGAGAGAGAGACACCTTAAGGACCTTTTATTTCTCTCTTGGTAACTGAATTCTCACAGTACAATTAAACTAAGATTGCCAACTGATGATCCAACACCAGTGCTATTAGACTTAGAAGTAGGAAACTCACACTGTGACATTTGCAGTGTGTGTGTGAGCTAAAGGTTACAGCTTGTGACCTGAATCCTGAGACATCTGGGAAAGTATTGGCAAGAGAGATGGGTGAATAACGCTCTCCACTGCATCAGTGAATACCACAGAGATCCCCTGAGCAAGGCACTTAACTACTGAGCAGCTGCTGCAGTAGATTTGCTCCACTGGGCTAAAGTAAACTCATGTTCACAGCCAAATATGAAACAGTGAGATTGTTCTGGAAAAGAGCCTGCATGGGACGTCATAACCTGAAATCAACATTAGAATAAGTTGTGGTTAATATAGGAGAAAATAGTATGAAGTTGATATAATTAGTAATAAGATCTCAGCATGGCTATATGGATGGCAGTGTTAGTCAATCTGTCTTGTTTGTCCCTCTCCCCTCGGGCAGGAGGCTACGCAGCATCCGAGCAAAAACCTCCAGGCTGAGAAACAGCTTTGTCCCAGACGCTGTGAGACTGTTAAACTGTTCGGACTCTGCCTCGATAAATGCACTTTATACTCCCCGTCTGTGATGCTCTTTAAACTACCAGTCACTTTATCTATGTTTTATTTGTATATGATGTTTTAGCTTGTTTTTAAATTAAATTAAATTAATTTTAGTATCTGAGACTCACATGTCTGACATGATGACTGACAAATAAAGCATCTTGCATCTTGAATCTTGAATCTTCTGAAAACTTTTGGATGAATTCCCATGAAATTCATCGAGACATTCATGGTCCCCAGAAGATAAACCCTACTAATTTTGGTAATCCTTGGCTTTTACTCTAGCATCATGCCATTTTTCCTGTAGCTCTTAGATGATGTATCTTTGATGATCCCTTGACTTCCCTTCCTCTAGTGCTGCCATGAGGTTAACATTCGTGGTTTTGAGTGAAATATCTCAACAGCTGCTGACTTCCCATTTCTGAAGAATGAATTGTAATAGCTTTGGTGATCAGTTTTCATTTAGCACCATCAGGTCAAAGATTTCTTACTTTGGTTTATGTCTCCATATTATTGAAGAACAGCCTCACACAGTTGCTTGTATGGCTGTAGACCAGGGGTGTCAAACATGCGGCCCGTGGGCCAGAACCGGCCCGCCGAGGGGTCCAATTCGGCCCACTTTCCTTCCTGTCCTTTTTTTCTTCCTTCCTTCCTTCCTTCCTTCCTTCCTTCCATCTGTCCTTCCTCCCTTCCTTCCATCTTTCCTTCCTGTATTCTTTTCCTTCCTTCCACCTTTCCTTCCTTCATTCCTTCCTCCCTTTCATCTTTCCTTCCTGTCCTTTTTTACAACCTTTCCATTCTTTTCTTTCTTCCCTCCTCACTTTTATTCTTTCCTTCCTTCCACCTGTCTTTCCTTTCTTCTCCTTCTCTTTCATTCCCACCTTCCTTCCATTTGTCCTTACCACCTTCCTTCCATTTGTCCTTCCTTCCTTCCTTCCTTCCTTCCTTCCTTCCTTCCTTCCTTCCTTCCTTCCTTCCTTCCTTCCTTCCTTCCTTCCTTCCTTCCTTCCTTCCTTTTTTCTTTTTAATGGTCCGGCCCACATGAGATTAAATTGGGCTGTTTATGGCCCTTGAATGAAAATGAGTTTGACACCTCTGCTGTCCACTCTTAGTCTTGTTCTTTCATGTACAGATGCATCATTCGGAGGTCAGTACTGTGTATAAGTTTTGCAAGAGATACTCTTTGATCAACTTGTTATGCTTGTAAAATATAAATTACTACATATTGTAAAAAATGCACAATACTGACAGATGTGTAAATGAATAATCCATAGCCTCAGTATACAATGCTTACTGAGTCCTAGCACTTTCTTCAGTCCAAATAAAGTGATGCAACATGTCTCGTTGCTGCATTATTTGTGTGTGTTGAGACTCATGTTGGTTAAATCGATGGTGTCTCTGCCTCTGGTATGATTCTTTTCTGTTCTGTTCTGTTTTATGTGGAAAAATTGGTTAAGAGAGAATTTAACCTTGCCTAGCCTGCCTGCCTCCCTTCCTCCCTTTCCTTCCTTCCTTCCCTCCTTCCTTCCTCCTTTCCTTCCTTCCTTGACTCGAGGACAACAGGAGGGTTAAACTGCCCCTAAGCCAAAATGACACTTGAAATCCCTCCATTTTTCCCAGAGTGTTTATCGGGTCTGAGAAAGCTCCAGGTAGCGGACTGTGTGTCTCCTGCTGTGTGACAGACTGGACTCAGCTCTGCTACAAAAATCAATCCTCAGATCCTTTGTGATTACAAATGAAATGCAGCTCCCATTTGTCTCTGACAGGAACAGTGACAAAGCATTTTCCATCACAAGATGTTTTTCATATCCGTTGAGTCTGATTCACTCTGTTGCAGATAATTAAGCTGTAATCAACGTCAGATCAGCAAAGTTTAACTAACAAAGATCAAATGACATGACTATTCTTTTTTACTTCAATTTCAGGCTTATTTTACTTTCGGTTTCATTTCCAGTCATTCATCCTGTTTCCAATTTCTTTAAATTTGTTTTGTGTCAGCGAGATGATTAGGGAGCCAGGGTACCCTGACAGCTGTTTCTATGGTAACCAGGTCTCTGAAAATGTTTTTGTTCTGTTCTTTCCTCCTCTCTCCCCAGTATCTCTATTTTCTCTCTGACCTTAAAATACACTGTTTGTTGTTTAACCTTTTATGAAAAAGATGTACTGAGTATTTCAGCTGCTCCCTTTTTTGTTTTGTATGTTTGTTTTTTTTATGCAGAATCCAGTTAAACACATCCTGGAGCTGCCCAAAAACAACCAGGCTGATGGCGAATGGGAATGATGGGTAAGGATTTTGTGTTGTGTTACAAAAAAATGTTGCATTGAGTTTCCAAATAATAATTAAAATGAGAATACTAAGACCTCTTAGCCTGGAGATGTTTTTCAAGCACCCTCAAATCAATTAACCAATCAATCAATCAGACTTTATTTGTATAGCACTTTTCATCCATAGTAATGTAGCACAGTTTCATATTTAAAAAAAAAAAAAAGAAGAAGAAATGATAAGAACAGGAACCGAGGAAATGCTATCATAACTCATGAATCTGTAATAAGGGAATGCCAGAAGGTAGGATAAAAATGTAAAAATTCAGAATACCCATATGAAATAAAACATTAATAAAATATAAAATTCTCTCATCTGTGTGCAACAAGTTCAAGTTTTCATTTATCCAATCTATTATCTAATACATTATAAAGCCTCTTAACTCCTCATAGAGCTTTTTACAATCCCTGTTACTGTTTTCCTTGTTTTTACATACATCATTGTTGTCTAGGAACTTTTTTTTATCATGGTATAAGAAAAACAGTCTTTACTATATCAGAGACAAAAGACTCCATCATCCTTGTCTTGCCCAAAACGTCCGTGTGTCAATTATGAAAAGACAATTTAGACTTGCCATCCTAGTCTTTTGTTTTTCATTAAGGATTCAGCACCCACTTCTTGTCTTTTATTATTCCGAGCCGAGAGCGTTGTATCTTATTTTTCATAAAGTCAGACGATGCTATCATCCTCCAGACTCTTACGATGCCTTCAGACAGTAAGAAGTGTTCTTAAATGAAAGAGAGAGTCACCATTTAAGTGTCCTCATTGAAATGATTCACGACTTTGTAATTGAAAAAGCTAGCTCTGAGATCATGAGTCGTGATGTACACTAATAGTTTTTTTTTTTTTCCAAGGTTGCTCCCTTTTAATATTTTACATAGCTGTTTTCAGATGATGTCAGAACACTATTGTAATTACAGAGACAAATTTACCAGCCAGAAAGTGAAGACATACGATGACCCCCAACTTCTCTAATTAGGAGCATTTCAATTTTTAAATGGTGGGAGTACTTGGACTTGCACTGACAATAAACTCTCCCAATATACTGCTATTAACTTACTTGATAAAACATAAATGAAGTGCCTAATACACTTCCCCTTTTTTTTTTTTTTTTTTTTTGTCAAAGAAGCATAAAACAAGCTTCTCATACTTGCATGTTAATCATCAAAAGTAAATAAAGCAATTCCCTTGCAGCTTAATTTTCTCTTTGCTTGCAACATCTAATTTTGTAAGTGGAAAAATTCCCAGCAGGATATGAAGGCATCGCATATAGCTTTTATCCCACCAAGGCTGCTGTAGGGAAACATGAAATAAAAAGTAAAGAAAGAATATTAATCTGACTCTGGCTCATTTGCATTTGGCACATACTCAATAATCTATTCACCAAACTTATACAAATAATGTACAGACAGTATCAGCTGGTAGCATAAAGATAGTGAATACATCTGTTATTATAGCACTACTTATTATTGCATCATGGTTTGCTGTCGTTCACACCATTTAACCCTCCTGTTGTCCTTGAGTCAAGGAAGGAAGGGAGGGAGGAAGAAGGGAAGGAAGAAGGATGGAAAGGAGGGAGGAGGGAGGGAGGAAGGAAAGTAGGGAGGAGGGAAGGAAGGGAGGGAGGGAGGAAGGAAGGAGGGAGGGAGGGAGGAAGGAAGGAGGGAGGGAAGAAGGAAGGAAGAAAAGGAGGGAACAAAGAGAGAAGGAAGGAAAGGAGGAAGGAAGGATGGAGGAAGGAAAGAAAGAGAGAAGGAAGGAAGAAGGATGGAAAGGAGGGAGGAGGAAGGAAGGAAGAAGGATGGAAAGGAGGGAGGAGGAAGGAAGGAAGAAGGATGGAAAGGAGGGAGGAGGGAGGGAGGAAGGAAAGTAGGAAGGAAGGAAGGAAAGTAGGAAGGAAGGAAGGAAAGTAGGAAGGAAGGAGGGAAGGGAGGGAGGGAGGAAGGAAGGAAGGAAGGAGGGAGGGAAGAAGGAAGGAAGGAAAGGAGGGAGGAAAGAGAGAGAAGGAAGGAAGGAAGGAAAGGAGGAAGGAAGGATGGAGGAAGGATGGAGGAAGGAAGGATGGAGGAAGGATGGAGGAAGGAAAGGAGGGAGGGAGGAAAGAAAGAGAGAAGGAAGGAAGGAAGGAAGAAGGATGGAAAGGAGGGAGGAGGGAGGAAGGAAAGTAGGAAGGAGGGAAGGAAGGGAGGGAGGAAGGAAAGTAGGAAGGAAGGAGGGAAGGAAGGGAGGGAGGAAGGAAGGAAGGAGGAAGGGAAGAAGGAAGGAAGGAATGGAGGGAGGAAAGAAAGAGAGAAGGAAAGGAGGAAGGAAGGATGGAGGAAGGATTGAGGAAGGAAAGGAGGGAGGGAGGAAAGAAAGAGAGAAGGAGAGAGAGAAAATAAAAGATTTGATTGATGGCACATGCTGGAGGGATGACAAAGCAGTGTAGAAACCAGGCCATACTTCAATTATGATAGAAGGGAGTATTGATCCCATCTGGACACAGTGGCTGCACAGAGACACACACACACACACACACACACACACACACACACACACACACACACACACACACTCACACACTCACACACACTCACTCACACAGGCAAGCCAGCCAGCCAGCACAAAGTCTCTCAGGCATTCACAGTCTAATATTTGCATAGCATCACACACACACGCCTAGCGACAACCAGACATATACACACACCCTCCTACAATCATTGTTGCATTTCTTGTACATTATGCAATATATTCTGCTTTCCCCTTTTTATTCATTTGTGCAGTGAACGTGGATACATCACCTCAGTCAGGATGGATGTGTGTGTGTGTGTGTGTGTATGGCAGCTGCACAATATTCCTCTTGCTCCATTTGAAGGCTCTAAAAACAGCAGTATAATTGTCTAATCTTCCACAGCAGGTGTTGCATACAGAAATAAAACATGTGAAGCTGCAGCTTTGCTATGACCGACCATGAACACCACGTCATTTTGCCTGTGGTCTCTGTTCTCAGTTCATGTTGCTCGTGCTGTTTATCTTGGCCAAGATATTCATCCTCATATTAGCTCTGTGTGTGCCATTTTTATTCCAGTGTGGTGCCAGAGAGAGAAAAGGAGCTTAAGTCTGATTACTTGTCAGTAATTTACCTTGCCTTTTATGTCTCACTCTTTTGTGTCCTTTTGTTTTCCATGTTTTCTCTGTATTTCCATATTGTCTAACCTCCTCTTCAGCTCTTCTCTCCTCTCTCTGTAGGCATGATCTTAAAAAAAAATACACGTTTTATGCTGCTCACGTCTGTTTGACAAATGCTGCTATACTAATGCAGACTAGATCCTGCGTTTGGAGAATAGTCTGTATGTGACAGGTCTTTCCCCTGATGCTATCGGTGATGCAGATGTGCACTTTATCCATGAGGCTTTATTTTTTTCTGTAGGAAGAGAAAAGCTGCAGTCACTTGAACAAAAATCTAACAAGTGGCTGCATAACAGCTTCCAACTAAGAAGGGCTCCTCAGGGAATTTACACAAATTAAGCACAATATCAAGTAAGGCAGGTCTTTATTATGACATAATGCTGTGGCTGTGTTTTGTAGCCCTGTATATCTAGGTTTAAGAGCTTTATCATTCCTACAAAGTAACACAAATGAAGTATTATTTTCACTCTAGCATACAATTCACTGGACTTAATGGGAACTTGGATGCATCTGGTTATATACTGTACACATTATACAGAGGAAAGTAGGAGGGGTGTCAGTAAAAGCCCAACAGCAATTTTTGTCTCCAGATCCATTAACTGGTTAAACCAACCATGCTTTTAATGGATGCCCTAAAAGACATGTTGGACTATGAATTAAATAGTGTTCATATTGCATTGTTTACTCTTTAGGTTAGTGATTCAATTTATCAAAAGCATTTGACATCCATCAGCATTTCCTTACTTTTTTCTCTCTTATCGACATGCCCGTGACATGAGAATGTGATTTGATATAACTATCTTGAAAATGTATTTAGCCTATGAAAGTTGACTGAGTCCTTACTCAATCTTTCTTATAATATATGACCGCAGCACCAGGGAAAAACCCTCCTGAGCAAGATTTTAAAGCAGGGGCGATTAGGGGGCTCAGCTCCTAATGAGAATTTGACATACAATGGCCTGTAAGTGTTCAAACCCCCCTGCTAAATTACTAATTTCAGTGGATAACGTAATTTACAATAAGAAATATTAATACATAGTAGAGTCTACTATAATTCAGAATAAACTATCACAGATTCCTACAGAGAGGACATTTAGATAGTTAATGAACCCTGGGAGAGAGATTAGGCTAAAAATTAATGACATAACTATCCAAAGTAAAGCTGTTAAAATAAAACCATCTTGAACCTGTAGCATAAGTGTTTCTCTCATCTCTGACAGACAGGCTCGCAAAATAATTAAAGTTGTATAAAATAATTTTTAGGAAATTTTTTTTTAATTTATTTTTATGGGTACTAATTTAGTGTTGCTTGAGCACCCCTAAAACGATCTAAAATCGCCACTGTCTGACTTCAAATGTAACCCTCTTTCTAATCAACATTTTCATAAGTAAACAGTTTAATTACACGGCTTACAGTTACATGTATTTTGTAATTACATTACGTAATGTTGTTTTATTTAACTAGTTACTCCCAAAACACTGCGCAGCACCAGTCAATAAAGGATTTATATATGGTTCTCGTTTCATCCGCGGAGTTACAACAAAGGAACACCTGAGTGCTGCGGCCGCCGCGGAGGGATACATCATCCGAAGAAGGAGCCAACAGCCACGGATCTACTTTCCGCCGGCATCATTTGAGCCTCACAGGGAGACGGTTGGAGAAGCGTCACCAACGGCTGAGCACTATTTTAAACGTTTTATGCCGTTAAAAAAATATATATAAACAATTTTAACTTATATCTTCAGCTTTACCGAGGTGTGTAATGAAACGTTGCCTTTGTCAAGTTACCATAAAAAAACAATATATATAATACATATATTATAAGACATTTTGCTCGCTAAGTTAATTGATATTTTTCTCCCCTCTCCATTAACATTTAACGGAGACATTTTTCTTCTCATCACCAGACGAGAAGCTGGTTCCTCCTACTCTCTCCTCCTCTTCCTCCTCTCCTCTACTCCGCCTTAATACCAGCTATTCTGGTTATATCAAGCCCCCCAAAAAAGAGATTCATCTTCTGAGGAGGAGACCCGACTGACTGCGCCGAAATGGGGGTAAGAGCAACATTTATTTACCTTTTTAACACAGCTATGTTTACTGTGTTGTTACTGTTAGTTACATTGTCTGTGTTTTTGTTACATTTAATGGTTAAAAGGAAAAGGGTTAAAATGTACTGAGACACATTTATGTTGTTAAAATGCGTTGAATAGGTGGAAAAGGTGGAATATGGTCGACTTTTCTAAGCTATACATGTGATTATTAACATTATTCACAGTCCTGCAATGCATTATTTTAATTTAAAGTCAAATAATAATAATAAATGTCTCTTAATAGTCATCTTTAAGTCGCTTAATGTTATCTGAACCACCATTTATCACACTAAATCAATGTGTTGTGTGTTATAATAATGATTCAGATTAACATTTCATAAAAGGAGGGGATGCTATGCCCCCTTTTTTTTTCTTTCTTTAAAAAAAATATGCGCCCGATTTGTGAGTCAGTCCTCCTGCATGCAGACTGCAGGGTGGTAACGCGTTACAATAATCATCCTAAATTAGTATTTGCCCTTTATTTCTCCTTTTTATTTAACATCTCATGGTTAAATAGCAAACTAGTCAGTGTTGCTGTGACTCTGACATTGAATGAACATTACCACATAAACACTGAAATCTAACAGCTGTTCTGCATCTGGACATTTTCATGTGCAACAGTGCAGTGTACTTTCATAGGGGTGGAGGTACTTTCATAGGGGTGGAGGTACTTTCACAACCTTTAATATTAATCTCAACATGCAATATTAACTTTTCACATGTGCCATTTGGTTTTTTATGATTATTAATAGGATGCATGTCGTTTATCTTCATTTTTAAGCTTGCAGAGAGGGTGATTTTTGTCAATGTGTAACACAAAAGCAATGTAACGAGTTGTTGAACCATATCAGAAAAAATAGCCCCAGCATGCTGACTTGTGTCATTTATTTAACTACAAAATAAGCCTTTAATAGGGTTTTTCTTAGATTTAGATACAGATTCTGCTGCTTCGCCCAGGGGCTCCAAAAAAAAAGAGGAAAAAAAAGAGATTACACAGACGAACATCTGGCAGCTGGCTCTCCACCCGATGTAGACGATTGAGGAAATTCACAACTCACAAATACATGATTAGTCAGACCGTTTAATGCCACGGTACGAGCCCTGTCACATATTAAATCGACTGTGAGTGGCATGCACAGAAAATGTGTGAATATGTGCTGCTGGTGTTGCTGCTGGTGGTGAAAATGAAAACCGCAGCCCGGACTGCGGAATAATATGCAATTCCTCCAGGTCTGCCTGCAGTAAGTCTTCATTATCAAATACATGGCAGCAGCTGTGTTGTCTTCTCAGTTATTATTTAAACAAACAAAGAGAGAGAGAGAGCCTGTGATTATGCTGAAAGTCTTGAATTCATAATTTTATTTGGATTATGAGAGTGAGAAGGGGGGCATGCATATCCAAGAAGGGTGTGGGGGCTGGGAATCAAACCTCAAAAGAAGGCAGTGATTTTTTTTTCTCTTCCATCGACCATTTTGGTGAATTTTCCTTTTTAAAAAACCATTACATAATGCGACGGTGCATGCGTGGTGTTTGCTGTCATTGATGCTGGTGCTGGGCTTGGTGAAAGAGGATGGATGGAGAGGCGGCTCTGGCTCTGGGTACCAAATGGGCACAGACAAGTGCGTCAAAATGGTTCCTCAGCAGCAGTAACTTCACCCCCCCCCCACCCCTCCACCCATACCCCACCCCACCTCCCCAAAAAATGTGGTTAGGTCTCAGAGGAAGGTGCTGTCTCCATGTGGATAAACACAGACCTCCAAGCAGCTAGTTTTACCCCAAGAGGCTCACCAAACCTCACTGATGTGTCAGGTCATGAAGGACACCCTGTTCCAGTCCCAGTCCCTAAATAACACATGATGCTGTCCCCAGTTTTAGAAAGTCAGGTTGCATTCCTGTACTGTTATCATAAAGCTTTATTGGGTATCCTTTGGTGTATTTTCATGGTAGTTAAAGTTCAGCAGTGATATATGGAGGTCATAGTATCATCCTGACATGTAGTGTAGTATTACTCAGGCTGGATTTCTTTGCTGTCATGGTCCATGAATGGTAATGAAGTGTGATGGGGCAATGGTTTCTCCTCTATTCCACATCCGGGTTTAGGGGGGGTTGGGATCAGGATCAGGATCAGAGCGCATTCAGGCCGGGTCATGGAAATGGGAAATGGTGCCGCTATGTCACGGTTTGTGATGCTGTCCACTCGATCGCCTGAGGGGGTAACACGGTCGCACCACTCTGACTGCGTCAAAGAGTGGTGGAGGAGGAGGAGGAGGGTGGAAACTCCCATGTTCAGGCTGTGATTTGCCATCGGGAGGGGGGGCGGGTTGGGGGGGGGGGGGGGGGTAGACCAGACGGGAGCAGAGGCCATTTGATCCGGGTCAATCAATCGATCGGGGGGGCTGTTGCTGCGTGAGAGAGAACGATCGGGTCAGTCAGTGAAAGGATGGAAGAGATGAAACAAAGGTTAGCCACTGAGTTGGGGAGGTGAGCATGAGAGGGAGAAACAGAGATGGCTTTTGTGGTGAGTCACCTTGAGAAGGAGAGAAGGAGAAGAGTGGTGGGAAGGAGAGGCGGAGGAGTGCAGGAATGCAGAAAGAGATTCTGCGATTGACACAAAGGAGAAGAGGAGCGATGGAGGAGCGATGGAGGAGCTTCAAGGAGACGAATGCTGAGATACAGAACGAGAAAAAAGAAGAGATCCAAGGATGAATACACCAGCTCCCATCCCATAATGCACTTGGCGTTGAAGCCTCAGGATGAGAGCCAGTTGTTGAGGATGGAGTGTGTGTGTGTGTGTGTTATATTATGCCTAAGCCTACTCTCATTCATGGTGTCTAATCCATACATGATGACGCTCTTAACAGACATTCAGAGATCTCTTCATTGTAGTGGCTTCATTTCAGTCCTGATATTAATTATATTTACTGCATCTCACCTAAATAAGTCTAAATAATAAGCTCTACAATACTCTAATTAGACATCTTCAATATAAAATTAATAAATGCTCCAAATATATAATTGATCCATCAGGAATCCACCGGTAGGGATGTGACGTTATCTATACTTACTATGATGAAAAAGCAGTTTGGTGGTCTTAAGTGAGTTTAATTATGGCAAAGCATTTCATACACTGAGGCAACTCAATGTGCTGATAAAATAAAACCATTATAATAAAAATGAAACCAAATACTTGACTAAAATAGAGAATAAAATATGGGGCTGATTGGGGGCAAGAAATAATATTACATGACATGAAATGATTATTATCAGTGATTTGAAACAGCTAGATTAAACAGTGAACCTCTGCATACTGTCGATGTGAATTTAAACCATCAATAAGAGAGCTAAGCATCTAAAAACTGAATGACTGGGGGGGCATCGAGTACACTGTGGCCTTAATCCTCCAGAATTAATATATATGCAGCTTTGGAGAAATGTGAGCCAGCTTTTATACATATATGCCCCTCAATGCATCACAAAATAAAACGCACACACGCAGACATGGCATGGCAGTCTTATTACTTTGTGATTGCAGTGAGCTTGATTGGTGGCACGCTTATCTTACGGTTCCACGGTCCGTCACCCCTGCTCAGATATTACGCAGCCCCCCCCACGGTTCCTTAAAATGTCTTAAATTTAGCATCTGATATTCAAGGTCTAACCAACGAAACCAAAATCATTGCTGACATGAGAGATCCTGCTTGAGTATGACCCAAAGGAAGCAGGTGAATAGTATGGCCTAAAGGAAACAGGTGAATAGTATGGCCTAAAAGAAGCATATATAAGGTGAATAGTATGGCCTAAAGGAAACAATATAGGAAATAGTAAAAGCATTATGATATCAAAATGATATCACTTTGACATCACTTCCTGTCTGCAGGTGTCAAAGATGGCGAGTGGTTTTCCAACACGACAGAAATGGGAGTCACACAGAGAAGAATAAAACAACATGCTGAGGAGTTTCTCTCCATCAGGGTTATTATAGTTGACTAAAACTAAAACTAGCAGTGAAAAAATAATATAGTTGAATTGAAATAAATATAAGAAATTAAAACTAAATATAAACTACGATGACCAGCTTCTACAAATCGAAGCTTTCCCATTCATATCTGAAAAACTAACTTGTTGAACTAACTAAAACTAAACAGAAATAAAATGAAGGCAAACTGAAAAACTAAATAAAAATGAAAAACTATATTAACTGAATCAACATCACAGCAGTATTACATAACATACCTTCAGATTCAACTACATTGTTAAAAGAAATTCCAGTACCTTCCCCATCGCCCCTCCACCTCACTACAGACTTCAATTATTTAAATGGGAACAGTGGATTGGATGTTGCTAGGAGACTTCATCCCCCCACTCCCCCCCCCCCTCCTCCTCCTATTCCTCCTCCATCATGTATCAACCCATTGGAAGTAAAGACTGTCAATCTGATTCTTTCACTGCCATTTTCCGTCTCTCACTCTCAGAGAAGCTGCACAACACGAGGTGACACGGCGCTAAATGGTAGAGCAAAACCTGTGGTGAGCTTTATAGGAAACTGAGCTCTTATCCCACTGTGGGTTTATTTATCCGTTTTTCTCATTGCTGTATATACATCTTACAAAATTAAAACACAGTGCCATCATCACCATCATCATCATCATCATCATCATCACACCGTCTGAAGCAGCAGCAGCAGCAGACCGTCTCCTCTTGATTAAACCTCGGTGCAGATGAGTAGTTCAGATAAGATAGAGAGCAGAGAAACAGATGGGCAGCCTGGAGGGAGGAGAATGTAAACAAAGTGGGAGGGTGAAGGGAGGGATAGATGATGGAAGACCCCTTTTACTCTGCGTGTGTGTGTGTGTGTGTGTGTGTGTGTGTGTGTGTGTGGGTGTGGGTGTGTCTACTAGTCCATCAGTATTTTCTAGGTCGGTCAGTCCGCTGATCTGTGCGATAATCCATTTCTTTGTGCGTATAGATACGATGATCGACCATGGCAACACCAGAGCTACTATATACTCTGCCGGAGGCGACGTACACCAGCGAGATCTTTTCATTCAGAAAATCTGAGCTACAAATGTGACACACTTAGGTCACCACAATGTTGTCAGATTTAGCCGTAAAATAAGCGAAATACCACATAAGGAACATTTGTAAATAGCAATAATGAGTCAGTGGTTTTACAGTCTGGAGCCTCCGGTAGTTTACATTAGCAGTCAACCCTGACCTTATAAAATGAGCAAATACCAGCACTCCAAACAGGCAGTAATATGTCAATCTGACTGACAACATAGTAAAATTAATTATAAAAGTAAATGTAATAATCTGAAGATACTGATCTACACAATTAATGTCCTATTTTCTTATTACAGCTCATTTAAAGGTACTGATATAATCACTATATTGCTCACTTAGATACATTTAAACCCTCACATACGGTTCATATTCTGATAATTAGTCTCTACATCAATTCACATTTATAAATCCCTTCATCAGTCATTAATTGTTTGATTAAACTTATGAAAAAAAGACATTCACAGTCACTATTTTACAGTCCAACAGAACATTTTATAAAATATGATGAGTACGACAACATGCTGAGTTTTGTTTTTTCTAAATAAACACAGGTTAAACATTTAATTTTATACATTTGCATGTGCACAATTGTATATTAGCTGCACAAAAATGAAAAAATATGCATTTTATTTCCATTTTTGTATACTGTGGGTCATAATTAGGAAAAGTCCAGCTAAAGGAAATGTGTATAGGGTGTATTTACAGCTCTCAAATGTAAGAAATGAGTAAAATCTGACCCTAAACAGTATGTAAATGTTTCAATTAAGGTTAGGTTTATGTATTTTTCTGGATACTTTTGAAACCCTTTCATTCGTTCACTCTCAGACGAGACTGCACTGATCAAAATATCCTTTTCTGGCATGTCTGAGATTTGACCAGCGATTTCAGCAGATTAAAAAATGGCTTATCCCAGTCTTCCTCAGACCTGTGCTGTGCTGTGTGCCGCTGGCCAGGCTGAATGCTGCATACAAGCAGATAGAGCCGACTACAAATGTTCAGCATGTACAAATCTGTCCTGTAGCTCAGCACAGAACATCTGGATGCTGCTGGAACCTCCTCAGGTTTTACAGCCTGTAACCAGACAGTAAGACGGCAGTATGTAACTTCAGAGAAAGAAATTATGTGCAGGAAAATCTTTTAATGTCAGTTTAATCATGAGTGACATTGATGATTGCAGTGTAGGGCTGCAACTAACAATTCTTTTCTTGATTTATTAATTAATGTTGAAAAATGTCAAGTTCATTAAAAGTATCCCAAAGCCAAAGATGTAACCTAAAATATCTTGTTTTGTCCCAACAAATAGTCCACAACCCAAATATATTACATTTTGTTATATAGACTAAATAAACTAGAAAATACTTACCCAGTTTTACATGTGTGAGCTGTAAAAACACGGAAGGAAAGAAGGAAGGGAGGAAAGAGAGGAAAGGAAAGCAAGAGAGAAGGAGGGAGGGAGGAAAGAAGGAAGGAAGGAAGGAAGGAAAGAAGGACAGAGGAAAGAAGGAAGGGAGGAAAGGAAAGGAAGGAAGGAAGGAACACTCAAAACAGATGGGGTCAATTTGACCCGGGAGGACGACACAAAGGTTAATGACTGATGAATTTGTATGTATGGGTTAATCAACTAATCCTCGCAGTTTTATTGCATTATATTGTACCTTGATGTACAATATAATGCTGTTTTATGTAATATAATACATAGAAAAGTGGAGTAAACCTCTTCCAATATATAATATGACAGGACATGAAGTTAATAGAGATGGCAGGCCTGGTCTTTGGTTCAGAGATGCCCTTCAAAGTCAGACAGTGTCAGAAAAAAAGAAAGTTGTTGGGGGATATGTTGCCCCTGATAATTAGGGGTCCATTTTCTTTATTTCACCCTTCACTCTGCTCATATTTCTTTCATCGAGTCATCAAATATTTATGTATGAATGTGGGGCCAGTATGTGGGTTTTGATGGAGCCCAGGAGATTTCTTTTCTTTTTCTCAGAGGTTGAAATAATCATACATGTGGCTTCGAGCAGCGGAACGTGTCGATAGAAACAGAAAGATGACCAACACGAGCCGTAGTATGTGGAGGATGGACAGTTTGAGGGTTAAATGATGCCACTTTAGCAGCTATATAAAAAGGACAAATATCACTATAGGAGTATTAAATGCGTGTCACTGTTAACTGTGTTTGCTGCTGGCTATTCAGATGAATTAGGCTGCTTCATAGATACTTCATACATCTCAGGAAGCCGCAGCGCTGGAGAGTTATGTGCTCGAGTAGACGGCCCTGTCACCTCAGTAGTCATCATCCCCGACTGGATGTGTGCACACATGAGCGAGGAGTGCCGAGGTGAGGAGGAAACGGAATAGCAAACGGTCTAAAAATCACTGCAGCGCTCCTCGACTCGGACTCTCAATGGATGTCAAAGTGAGGTAACTGTCCGAGAAAGGAAATTGTGGAGGGATTCGTGACCCATCGTCATGAGATGAGATGAACTTTATTGCCCCGAAGGAAATCTGGCTAGGGCTGAAAGTGCCGAATACATCTGCACATACACAACATGCATGACAGACACAGTGACAGGACCAGAAAATGCAAACAGCGAACACCTAACGTCTAGGTAGAGGTCTATTCAGTACATTCAAGCCAAAGCTTCTACAACTTAAATATATTCCTCTATTTAAGTAGTTTTTAACATTGTAAATAAGTGAATGAGTAAAGATGAATGAAAGAGTAGGACTGAAAAGATGTGAGTGAAAAAAGAGAGAGAGAGAGAGTGATTGAGAAGGATTATTATCGTTCACTGGGTTAATCTGCACAGTGTAGTAAACAGCGGTAATCTGATGGGCTGCTGGACATGACTGCCGGGGAACACTGCACCCCCCCCCCCCCCCCCCCCCCTTCCCCCCGACAGATGGCAACACACATACACTAACACACATAAACAACCGTACTGTACACACAAAGGAAAATACACACACAGAGAAAAACACAAGTCTTGAAAAATGCTCACTTTTACAGTGGAGCAGAGTATAAACATGCACAACTGCACAGATGTGACTAAAAGTGGTGAAAAACACTAAAATACAAACAGGCAAATACACATGAGGATTGTATACTACACACCATTACATAAAGGGATGTTTGTAGGTCAATACCAACACTGGTGTTTCCTCATTTTAAAAGCTGTCAATGTATTTGTGACATACTTTAATTTGAATCCAATTCAGTGGTAAAAAAGCTCTCTAGTAAAGGCTATCCCAAAAATGCTTGATACGTCTCTTTTCTACTACTTTAAAAAAAAACATTCAGACAATCATATGATCTTAAAACTCTAAATCAGTTTGCTGCTTTCCAAGACAAAGGTAGGAAAGCTGTGCCTTTTAATAAATTAAGACAAAATAATCAACTTAAACATTTAATATAAGATAGATAGATACCATACCATAGATACCATAGATAGATACGATGGATGGATGGATAGATAGATAGATAGATAGATAGATGGATAGATGGATAGATGGATAGATAGATAGATAGATAGATAGATAGATAGATAGATGGATGGATGGATGGATGGATGGATGGATGGATGGGAAACTTTATTGATCCCCTCAAAATTAATACAACAGTATCCTTAAGTGATAAAAAATAAAATACTATACAAAATAAAACAATCTCTAAATACTGTATACAATAAACAATTAATATACAATAAATTAGTGGGAGTGGAGGATACTGTGAGCTGATGGATGGATGGAAGGAAGGATGGATAGATAGATAGATAGATAGATTATATTGTCCTTTCCAGATAGATAGCATACATGAAAATAAATATGTATATGAAAAGTATATGTAGATAAATAAATACACCTACTGTCTATTCCAAATATAATACCTATATAATGAATCCTCATTACTTATTGAAACTCTAATGTAAAATATTAAGTTCATACCAATAACTTTTGATTACATACATGCACTCATCTGGAAAAAGTTTTAAAAAACTACACACAGACGGTAATTTAAAAAAAAAAGTGCAGCATGTCGTTTGGCCGTCACAAAGTCATCACCTCGCCAGCTTTTCATCCAGTGAGGAAAAGAAGTGACGATAAACAGCATTATAATAAAAAACAACCAGCCATCAAATCAGTGTGAAACCTCTCAGCCTCCCAGACTAATCCACATAAGAGCTTTCCCAAAATAAGTCTGCTTTCCTCTCCCATCATGGCGGGGTTAAACACAATCTGGATCCCAGTATGTTTTTTTGAAAATACTCTGAGGAAATGTTAATTGAGTTTTGGGCTGGAAGTAAAATATACTTCATGAGGTTAAGCATGTCATTTAAAGTGAATTTCCCTAAGCATTGAATTCACTTAATTACCTTTTTCATAAAGTCGTTAGGTATATAATAAATTACCTCATTGTGTCTTTGCTTCTAAACGCGTTCATCTGTTGCCATTAATGTTTTTTACTGGCTGAACAATTACGAGCCTGATCTATTTATTCCCCCTACTGGGACACAATTGATTGCTTATGTCTCGCTGTTCGTTTTCTACTTGCCTTCTCTCTTGTTATAAGTCTGAAGGGAGGACAAAAGGAAAAGTCAATTAAATGGAAAATGCAACGATTCAGCTGTCAGACATGATTTCAGGAGTTCTTGGAGTCGATCGCCATTTTATAATTACTGCTTGTGTAGGTGGGTCGGATTTTAAGGCATCATTCTGGGAAAGTATCACACTATTCAAAGCCAATTTTATTAACTATCTTTTCATTGACACTTTTAATTATCAGTTCTTGTAGCTTTTGAAACACCTAAATTTGCTAAGACTATTTTCCGTGCCGTCACATTAGTCTCGGCTGAATTGTGGAGTGATTTGGATGCAAAGCAGTGAATTGAAGGGGGGGATTTTACACATGGATGTATTATAAGAGCTGGATATCGGACCAAAAAGGATGCCCAGTCAGTCCTGTATGAATTTCTCGGCTGGCGCATACACCCAAAAAAGTTTCTAGCTTCCGGTTTTACTTCGCCAACTGAATATGCGCAGTAGTGTTTCCTCTCCCGACCCCAACCGCTCAGTCAATGGGTGATTCTCATGAACATGGTTACGACTCATAGTAAAAATCCAAAACCATTGTATACACATGCAAACGTATATTTTTATATAGACTTTACTTTGTCTACTTTTTCTTCTTTTGCTTTGGAAGGTTTTTACATACATAAAACCTCCCATGGATCAAAAGAGTCATAACTGACCTTTTCGCTGCAATACAATGAGTGACCACTAGGGAATATCGGCTGATAGGTGTATAATATATCCATGATTTTACAGTAATAAGGCCTTTCTTTATTAATAACATTAATGATAGCTAGGGCTGGGTATTGTTAAAAAATGATAATACTAGTACCAATCCAAATACCCTTAAAGTGATACCGATAAGTAATTTGATACCCATTACACATGTAGTGCTTTTGCTTTTATCCGGTGTAACAGGCATGTAGTTTAGACACACTTTAAATCATTTAGGTGGCATCTTGGCTGCTGAACTGCTAAGCGCGCTAACTCAAATTCACCACGACTTCACCACCACAGATGGGTCGTAGCTGCTGCAGCAGTCAGCCAATCACATGTCACATTAAATCGAAGAACGCTTGCATTGATTGGCTGTGAGCAAGTTCATATAGTCATATCTTCTAGCTTTGGGTGCAAAAAGGATGGATTGCAAGTATCGTTTGACAAGAGACGTTTCAATACTACTGTGACTCTCGCTGTCACAGTAAGTCGTGACCGTGTGTAAGTCAGTACGCACAAAACCAGGACCTGAAGCAACTAAATGGAGTTCAGCCATTATTAATTTTATTATACAGCTGTACTTTCCCACTGTCATATATCCAAGTGTCTTCTAAGGAAAAAAAGCCCCTTTCTGCTCATACCTACATTCACTATGCATGTCTTACTACAGTACAGTGATGTGACTCATTCAGCACAATGCAGGGGATTGTAGAACATCATGAACTTTGACACACATATGGAGTTTTATAGATTTTCAATTGAGAGGCCAACATATAACCTAAGAGATTTTCACATCCTGCATATCTTTCAGCCGTTTCCCTTGTTTCTATGGGAGCTTCAGTGTTGGGGTGAGCAGCTGGTTATCATCTAGTTCTTCAGCAAAATGCCTCCCACTGTTCCTCTTGAATGGTGAACTCTGGATAACAGGGGGATTGGTGAATAATGTGCCTGTCTTCTGAGGTCTGGAGCACATACACAACAAAATTGAGCATTTATAGACAAAGCATTGCATTATTTGTTGGCTTGATGTCGCCAATAGGTCAAATTGGCTGAATCTGAATCCTCCCTTTGATAATATTCAGAGAACACTTCAGTTATTGACTTCTTTCATAGTGAGAAATAGTCTTTGTGACCTTTTTGAAGATAAAAGGAACTATTTCAGTAATCTAATCTGACATATCTATAGATCATTTTAACAATGCGTGTTCAGTGATATTCTATATACTCGCTCCCTTACATCACCAGTGCAGAAAACTCCCAGTTTCCTGCATGATATGAGCTGCTGAAAGTTGCCAAAAGCCTTGCAGCCATAATTTATATCAACACTAACACACACACGCAGTCACTCTCTAGTGCACGCTCTTTCTCGCTCGCTCCAGATTCCGGGAGATTGCGTCTCATTTGCGGGAGTCAAGGAGCCGCTATCAATATACGGGAGACTCCTGGAACGTCTGCTTTTATCCTCCCCCTACTTCAGTAGCTAATGAAGGGAGGGGACAGGTTGTGTTATGAAGCCTACACCAAAGCCAAAAAGCGAAGTTATATGCTTAACTAGCTGCTAGCAACTTCTAATGAAATCAAACAAGTTAACATCACGTTTCTTCAAGCACAGTCATTTTTGCAGCGGCGCTGAGAATTGCTGGATGTACATAGGGGAAACACTCCCCAGACAAAAGTGGACCTGCAGGTTGAAACTTGTTTATTCATGATTAAAAATATTAGTAGTTTAATACGCTGTACAAATGTGACTAATTTTAGTAATAGCGACAATCTACAACACTGCTAATCAGGAAGCACTTGTTTGAGGACATTGGGACTTATCATTTCTGCAAAGGGAAGGTGTAAATATAAGGAAATAAATAGTTTTATACACTGGTGAATTCATTGTTATACAGTAAAATAAACCCATTGTCCTCATCTCATGTTCAAAGATGCAATGGTCCCTGAATGGTCCATCCTCTCTCAAGTGACGTCCGTGGTCTGAATGACAGTAGCCTAAATGGCAGCGGCGGTTTAAAATTGCAGTTTAAGTGGAGACTCTTGAGACAGGCCTGTGCTCTAATGATGCCAGATCTAATCAGGACGCGTAAAGTTCCCCTTCCTCACACCGGGGGGATTACGTCTAAGTTTGGATCTCAATTATAGATGTTTTGACTGGATCCAAATGTGGAAAGAAAAAGAGAGTTATACTCATCTGTGTAATTGATGATACAGTGAATCTGAGGGCTTCTTTTTCTTGGCCTTGGAGGGGCAGCCCACCCCCCCTTTAAACACACAAAATATGATTATTTATGTGATTTAACTAATTTATGTGCACTCATTTCCTTTCAGCTCAGACTGAGAGTCTTTGCTGTCATTTACAGTCTTGCTAGTTTGTCTCCTTTGCTTCGTGTAGCGGTGGAGAAAGAGAGGGAGAGCGTGTGTGAAGGTGAGGCCGGCGAGCGGAGCAGATTATGACGTCAGCGGTACAGCAGTGAAGGTAGCAGTGGTTTTCATTTGTCAGTGAGTAAGTGTTACATCTCCTCTGGACCCAAGCCAGGTTCACGTGGTTTAGCCCTGAAGTTAGCGACAATACATTAGCCTAACCTGAGGCTCACTCAAGGCGGACTGACCTTTTAAGGTGGACTACTTATTCTCATTTTAGTGACAGTCTCAGTCACTCCCTGTCTCTTCAAATTGGACAACTTCCATCCGTTGTTCCTGTTTTGAAGCGTTTGAAAAAGACAATTTCATCTCATTTCTCTCATCACATATTCAGTGTTCATCAAGGTACATCACAGGAATATTTGGGATTTCACATCTAAAAATATTTATAACAACTGCATTGACATCTTCCTAATGTAGACTTATCTTTGAAGAGTTCCTGCAAAGCCTCGAACAGTGTATGTGTGTGCCTGATTTTTAATTTGGGTGTTGTGAAAAAGCGAGACACATTTAATACCATTCTTCTTGTGTTATTTGAATATTTAACCCAGCTTCCCATTTTGCTTGTAGTCTCTTGATTGCAAGCAACTAAAAAAAACCTCTGGCTTCAAAATCTTGGATGCTCATAATTTCATCATTTTCTGAAACTGTACACATTGCCGTCATAGTATATGCTACTATCGGATATATAATTTGTGTTTTTGTTACATTCAATTTATACCCTGAGTAGTGCCCATATGTTTTCAAGTTGCCTCATTAGGTTTGGGAAACATATGCGGTTGTTCATGAGAAATATTGACATCTGCCAATAGTTTAATGGTATGTTATTTCTGTTCTATATTGACTCCCTGCAGATCTTCAGTCTGCCTTACTGCGGTTCAGCATATACCAAACTCATTAATCTGGTTGTTCTCGTTACAGTATGGACGGTCAGACAGCTACCGCGTGGCCACCACGCAGGACAAGGATGAAAAGGAGTCGCCCAAGAAGAAGGGAGGCAAGGACTTGGATGACCTCAAGAAGGAAGTTCCCATAGTACGTACACTGCTTCTTATTTCCTGTGAGCTCATTGCCATTTCCTGCTACTGAACAGCTTGTTCCAGATGCTGCTGGTTCACACACTGTGGTGCTTTTATGTAATCTTTGTTTCCTTTTTTTTCACCTGTTTGGAGTATTCGTATTCGTGGCACAAAATGTCATTATGAATCAAAACACAACACAGAAATAGCCCAGGAGTCCCCAGTAAGAGAGTGAGGACTTCATAGAAAGTGTATCCTGGCCTCGCTCCAGCACTCCTAGAGCTACGATCCAGCTGTAATCTAATCTCAGTTTTTAAGAAGGAGATAACAGACGTAGTATTTCATAGCAGCTGGTGTGCAGTAGTGTGTGGTTTGGGGTCATATGTCTGAGCAATTTAATCCTATTGTGGAAATATTTTTTCTCTTGTATGAGGCAGGAAGCCAAACCCACAGGATTTCCATTTGATATAAAACGGCATGCACCAAATCAAACAAATACTTAAAGGACTTCAGTACTTTTTTTTTCAGTATGTAATTACTCCAAATGTTGATTTGCATTTTTTTCCTGCTTTCAACTAATGATACCACATGGTTGGATAGTATCATTAGATAATATGCATGATTTACTTTGTTAATAATAATTGATAATTCAGTTGTCTACATTCATTTTTCATCTTTATTCTTTTTTAGATGGAACACAAAATGTCTGTGGAGGAGGTTTGCCGAAAATACAACACTGATATCGTCCAGGTGCGTAGTTCACTCAAAAATGACACTTTCCAGTTACATAATCAACTTACCCCGACCCCCGTCTCTACACTCCTTTTCCTCTGCTCGCTCTACTCTTGCAGGGTTTGACCAATGCCAAGGCAGCAGAGTACCTGGCCAGAGATGGCCCCAACGCCCTGACTCCACCCCCCACCACCCCAGAGTGGGTGAAGTTCTGTCGCCAGCTGTTTGGCGGCTTCTCCATCCTGCTGTGGATCGGTGCCATCCTCTGTTTCCTGGCCTACGCCATCCAGGCTGCCACAGAGGATGAGCCTGCTGGGGATAACGTAAGTGGAGGGGTTGGAAGGGAAGATTAATGGATGATAGGATGAATTCTCAGCCTCAGCTACCTGTAAAAGAACAGGTATCATCATAGGTGGTATGAATATAGAAAAGACTGGGTTGCTCTGGCTGTGTGCTCCCTTTCCTCCAGCATATTACTTAACAAGGCGATTTGGTGAGTCAGGAGGGAAGTCCTCCTCAGGGACGTGGCTGTGTCAGTGATAAAGAGTATGTCGACTGTTTTGTCTGAATCATGCCAGCCGGCCCATCTTTAGAGTGACAGATACCATCTTGTCAGTATCCATGTGGGCCACAGGGAGTGTGTGACTCCTGGCATTGGTAATAGCTGAGTAAGAGAAGGGCATTCATGGGTCAGCACTGTTTTGTGCTGGGTCAGGGCACAGAGTAGAGCTGGGTAAGGAGGCTAAATGGCTATGATGCACAACATGAACAGACAAAATACTTGGTTCAGGCCACAGGGGAAGACCCAGGGTGAAAAACAACAGTTACACTATCAACAGTTACACTCCCAAAATATCACAGTCAGATAGTCACACTCGGATAATCAGCTACATCAGCTGGTACCAGACATAGACAGAGTGCTTTATGGGAAGATTATTAAAAGATAGAGTTTAGACCTCTTTATTATGATCCATTAAAACTGTGAAGTAACAGAGTAGACGACAAACTGAGTCACTGAGACCAAATGAAATCTCATTATGCTGTCAGCTCCAGGATGAAAACCTGAATGAAAGGCTTTAAGCTGATGTCTGTTATATCAACATCCTTAAATAGCTTATTCTCTCTTGAACTCCTCTAAACGGAGATGTCAAAATGAGTTAGTCACTCTGTGTCTACACTACAGTGGTCTATTTTTTTCTTCTTTTCCTTTCCAGGTGATACATTTTTAGATAAAGCAAAGTCAGTTAATTCATTTCTGCTGTAAATATGAAAGTCTCACCTTTTATTTACTCCCCCTCTCTCTGCCTCCGGCTCTGTAGTTGTACCTGGGTATCGTGCTGTCAGCTGTCGTCATCATTACCGGCTGTTTCTCCTACTTTCAAGAAGCTAAGAGCTCCAAGATCATGGAGTCCTTTAAGAACATGGTTCCTCAGGTACTAAACATTTATTGATAATTGCTTCCATATTTGTTTAATTGTTTTAAAAATGAGTTTATGGTCACATCTCCTTTTTGTGGAGTGAAAACTACGTATCTTCAAGTTTACAACTTTTCAGGCACTAAGAAAGAAACTGTCTTGCTAAAAACTCGAACATGCAGTTTTGAGATAATTTAGGAGCCTGAAAATGGAGAATTTCTCAGTTCAAGTAAGGGGCATGTACTCCTTTGACTACTGCAAAATAAAAGATGTAATCAAAACACTGCTCCAAGTTGACGGTTGTAGATCACAATAGACATTTTTTGCTCATGTCTGCTTTGGTTGGAACATTCTTTCTGTCAATATTTAATTACCAGAGATATATAGAAGCTCTGTGGTTGCAAAAGAACCCACACATTACTCTGTAGAGAAACTAAACCTCTGTAAAGATGTACGGTCATAATGAGTATGTTATGTTGGGTTCACATATCATGCAGGTGTTTGTTAACTACACTGCTTTGTTATGATGAAGCTGCTAAAGCTTTCATATCATTCTTCTTTCTTCCTTATCTGTGATGTAGCTGTCAATGGCTTCAGTCTGACTTCATCTTTCACCTTACTCTAAACAGCATCTTTAAAAGGTTTTTGTGTTGTTTTTGATATTAAACATTTGGAGGCTTTTACTTTTTATCAGATGACTGCGATTTTCCTATTTATTCAACTGTCATGTGCCTGAAAGTAACTCTCTTTCTCCACTCTCACTGTCTCTCCTTCTCTCTTTACCTGTTCACAGCAAGCCCTTGTGATCCGTGAGGGAGAGAAGATGCAGATCAATGCTGAACAGGTGGTGGCAGGAGACCTGGTGGAGGTGAAAGGAGGAGACAGGATCCCCGCTGACCTCCGCGTCATCTCCTCCCATGGCTGCAAGGTGTGCTACAGGCAGATATACACTCTGGCCACTATACAGAGTCAGGCTTCTCCAGTATTTAGTGTCCAGGTGCAGCACAGAGTAATTGGAGCTACAGTAATCTATTTAAATTTGTTACAAGGAACACATAACCTGGCAGCTCATTCAGTTTAGCCTCTAGTGGCCAACAGTTAGTTGCACCACAGAAGTCAGTAAATGTGAATAATAGTGGACAAAGTGAGTGAGACGTCAAGCAGGAACACAGATAATTAAAATAAAGAAAACCACACAATCTATCTAACTAGTGTTATCATAACTGCACTTCCTCTCTGTCTCTCTGCCCTCGTCATGCACTAATCTAATGGTTTCCCCTTTCTTTTCCCAGGTGGATAATTCATCCCTGACTGGTGAATCAGAGCCCCAGACCAGGTCACCTGACTGTACCCATGACAACCCCCTGGAAACCCGTAACATTGCCTTCTTCTCCACCAACTGTGTCGAGGGTAGGGTCACCATCGCTTCTGTCCATCATCATCATCATCATCATCATCATCACCATCACATTAATCATATATACTTTACATGTTAACCACTATAGTTACTTCAGTTACTTCCTCTCTATCAAACCACTGCTTATTTTCCTTCCTTCTGTGTCAATCCTTTACTCTTATTTTTAAATAAACGTGTGTGTGTGTGTGTGTGTGTGTGTGTGTGTGTGTGTGTGTGTGTGTGTGTGTGTGTGTGTGTGTGTGTGTGTGCGTGTGTGTGTGTGTGTGTGCACTCAGGTGGATGCATTTATATGTTTGCATTGTTGCGGTTCATTGCTCAGTAAGTCCTGCAAACAAAAGATACTACACATTAGCTTTTACTGTAAGCTGCAGTCAAAGTGTCGGGTCTGAAGAGGAGTGGTCAATGACATCACATCATCAGGGGTCTTAGTGACTGATACGTAACCCCAATCAATCTCATACCACTGCCACTGGGAGGATGTACAAGTTGCCACACTGTGCTGCCCACTGTGGTAGAATAGAAAATAATAATGGATGGTGCCCCCCTGTGGCCACATGGTTAAATTACATTGAGACTTTTTTTTTTTCTCAACTCACCGTCCAAGCATTTTCATTCTGATCTTTCCATCTCTGACTTCCTATTACTTTCATCTTTTCTGGACTCAATAGAGGAGTATGTTACATTACAAAACCTTCTCTCTCTCTGTCCTCTCTTTCTTCAGGAACAGCTCGCGGTCTCGTCGTGTGCACCGGCGATCGTACAGTGATGGGCCGCATCGCCACCCTCACTTCAGGCCTGGAGACTGGAAAGGTAGCATATTCATTATCACTGGTCAGGTGGTCTTGAGCAAGGCACTGAACCCTATTCACTAAAGATATTGTTAAATGTATAAACCTTTTTATAATGGGGGTTGAAAAATGTGACTTTTGTTAAACAGTTAATGCAATTATGTGGTTATTAAATTGCTCTTTTTTATATTCATTCTTCAGACACCAATTGCCAAGGAGATCGAGCACTTCATCCAAATCATCACGGGTGTGGCTGTTTTCCTCGGGGTGTCCTTCTTCATCCTGTCTATCATCCTGGGATACTCCTGGCTGGAGGCCGTTATCTTCCTCATCGGTATCATTGTTGCAAATGTGCCTGAGGGACTGCTGGCCACAGTCACTGTGAGTAGAAAGAGGAAACCTTGTCTGTTTGAGAGAGAGAGAGAGACACAGAGAGTGAGAGAGAGAGAGAGAGAGAGAGAGAGAGAGTGTGAGAGAGAGACAGAGAGAGAGTGAGAGAGAGAGTGTGTGAGAGAGAGACACAGAGAGAGAGAGTGTGAGAGAGAGACAGAGAGAGAGAGAGTGAGAGAGAGACAGAGAGAGAGAGAGACAGAGAAACAGAGAGAGAGAGTGAGAGAGAGACAGAGAGACAGAGTGTGAGAGAGAGACAGAGAGAGAGTGAGAGAGAGAGAGTGTGAGAGAGAGACACAGAGAGAGAGAGTGTGAGAGAGAGACAGAGAGAGAGAGAGTGAGAGAGAGACAGAGAGAGAGAGTGTGAGAGAGAGACAGAGAGAGAGAGACACAGAGAGAGAGAGAGAGAGATCCGTGGTGTTTTGTGCAGATTTAGGTCAAACTGTGTTTTTAAATGCACTTTTGAATATCCAAGGATATTAATTAATAATAATTACAAATTAAGATAATACAAATTAATTGAAAAGTCACTTTAACTTTTAAAAAAGTAACTTAAAAAAGTGTTACGTTTTTGAGTCTCTTTTTGAAACTCAGAGCTTCTAACTCGCAATCATTTCCATTCAACTAGACTAGTATTTATGGTTTATTTTAGCTCATAAACAAGCCACTCTGTTTCTGTTGTAGACCTATTTTTACCTCTTTACCTTGACTTTGTACTACTGAATATATTCCAGTAACATGTTGAGCTGCTATTTCTCCCTCATCTGACTGTGTGCTTACATGTGTCTGTATAAACGTGTGGTGTACAGTGTTTTTAATGTCTTGTCTCTGCTTCTTCTCTTTGTGCTCGTGTTGTTTCTAAGTGCTTGTGTTGTTTATATTGTGTGTGATTTCGCTGTCTGTGTCTGTGTGCATACTTGTGTGTATTTCTCCGCCTTAACATTCTCCAGGGCTCTACAGTGCAAGTATTTCACTCACATTTGCCCCTTAATGTGCAAATGTGAAAAATAATTTACGAGCACAGTGTGTAAGTAAATATTACAAAGTACCATAATCGTTTTTCTCCCCTGCTGCTCACACCAAAACCTTTGTGCAGATGAGCTTCAGGTGACGGGTAGAGCTCCAGCAGCCTCTCTGTGTTTCCAGCGTGGACACAGAGAGTTTGACAGCAGCTTTTCATGTTTAATAATAACTTTAATTTTTATAGCACCTGTCATACAATACATGCAGCTCAAAGTGCTTTACAACAAAACAGATAACATACACCAAGGACTTCACATTAAAACATTAGGCAAGGCAAGGCAGCTTTATTTATATAGTGCATTTCATACCCAGGGGCAACTGTGTGTGTTTGACATAAAAACATTTAACAGTAAGAATTGGAAGAATAAAAACATACAATTACAAAAAAAAGAAAAAACTCAATAGTAAAATTAGTATATGACGGAGGATTAGTGCCAGACTAAGAAGCGGGGAAAAAATTAAGTCATAATATTACGAGAATAAAGTCATAATATTATGAAGTCATAATATTATGAGAAAAAGCTTACAATAAAGAGCAGTCTTCCCCCTGCGTTAAAATGAGGAATGTTGAGCATCTTGTGAAGTTATACTTTGGTATCGGTTTCACAAATAAGGAAATATTATGCAATATTACGATTTTATTCTCGTAGACCTAATATTATGACTTTACTCTCATAATATTATGACTTTATTCTCATAATATTATGACTTTATTCTCATAATATTATGACTTTACTCTCATAATATTATGACTTTATTCTTGTAATTTCCACACAAAAAAAAAAAAAAAAAAAGTTTTCTCTTAGTCTGGCCCTAATACTCCGTCATAAGCGACCGCTCTCTTGCTGATACAGCTTTTTAATATTAATGTAATATATAAGAGGAAAATAAAAATAACAATAATTTTAAAATAGTTTAATATATTACATAGTAAACGTAGTTTTAAAAAATTGAGTGGTTGGTGATTTTACTGACCTTTCTTCTTGGTTGTCACTTAATATATATATTATGTCATTCTATATATATATAACATAATCATAATCCATCTGATTATTAACAGTCTGTTCAGTACTTTCATAAGGAGACGGAGAGTCAGAGTAGCTCAATCAATTCTGATTTCTGTCAATCATTTAATGGATAAATCTCTAGTTTGAAACATACGATGAGGACTATTCCTGATTATTGAGTTAACTGTGGTCCAACACAAAAGGATGAATGATAGATCAGTTCCTGCTCTCTCATTGATACTCTCCTTGGAGAAATGGTGCTCTCAGAATACAGGTCTTGTATTTAGATGTGAGTCTGTTTGACAAAGACCTGAGCACACACCCACACACAGCAGAGCGCAGCAGCAGGTGGTAGCTGACAACAGGCAAAGAGATAAGGCCGACATAATGAGACAGACATAATGACTTGGAGTGAAAGGTAAACTGCAGAGAGGTCGGATATTAACATTACTGAGTTAATAAACTTACTTGGAACATGTTTCCCTGTGCTCCTAAATTTGGATGCTCATGTAATTAGGGTGGGGGTGTAAAAAGTTGACGTATAGCCCTGTTCTCTGTGTGTCAGTATCTGTTTCTGTAGTGATGGTGGTGTTGTATTAGTGTCTCGGTTTGTATATCTCTCTTTCCATCCCCCTTTCTCTTCCCTCCCGAGCCAACCCATACGTGTTTGCATATCTTGTTTCTCACCCTCATCTTCATTGTATGTGTGTCTCTCTTTTTCAGGCCAGTCGCAGTGCTGTCTGCAATGACAACGTCTAGCTAATGTAATGACATTAGGCTAAATGACTATTCAGTTCCATTAACTTAATTCGGCCTCTTCTTGCTTGGCCTTGGCTAGTTCTGTTTGGCCCCCGCGAGTCTTGCCTTACTTGGCATGATGACATAATGCACCGCTGCTCTGCTTCACCGCTTCACTGGTTTTTTGCCTCATCTTCTCTCTGCATCACTTTTGTTTTCTATTTTTTATTTTTTTTTGGAAGGATGTTTTTTGATCTTAGTGCATTTTGCTATAGAGGCACATTTATTACAGTGTGCAGGATGAACATCTCCAGGTGTCGGGGGTGGTTTGGTTCTGGGGTGTGGTTCATTGTATCTGGTATAGTGTGGCACTGATGTTTCTGCTAATTGGCGACTAAATTCAGTCAGTACCTGGAGGTGTTTATCTGTACTTTTAATTTTAGTTCCAGAGATACTATTATATTTTTTAATCTGTTTCTCCTTTTTTGTTTCTATTCAACTCCTTTCTTCCTGTCTTTCCTCCTCTCCTCTCTCCCATTTCTGGCGTCTCTCCCTTTCTCTTTCTCTCTCAGGTGTGTCTGACGCTGACCGCTAAGCGAATGGCCCGTAAGAACTGCTTGGTTAAGAACTTGGAGGCCGTGGAGACACTGGGCTCCACCTCCACCATCTGTTCTGACAAGACAGGCACCCTCACCCAGAACAGGATGACCGTGGCCCACATGTGGTTCGACAATCAGATCCACGAGGCCGACACCACTGAGGACCAGTCTGGTGAGATACCATTGATCTAAGACATTTATTGATGTCAGGCCTTTGGGAAAACTAAATGAATTTGATCACAATTTAATTTTCAATAGCTTAATACAGGTATTATTCCAGAAGTGTACAGGAAACGTCTCCCTTTCTGTCCTCCTGCAGGATGTGAAGAATAATTTGACCTTATTTTCTCTTTGGCAGCATTCATTACTGGCCAGCATTCAAAATGAACATCTGCCAAATTACATCACACCAAATATGAGTGAAATATATGTTCACATTGACCATTAATGTTTTAGATTTATTGAGTCGTCATTTTCACTGTGTTCTTGAGCTTGACATTGCTTTGCACCGTACACTCCCTCTGATCAGTCTAAGTATGAAATTGACTGAGCTGACAGGCAACTGATTAAAAACCATAGTCTGTAGAAAGGCTGAAAAAAATTTGTGTTTTCAAGTTGGAATTGTAGTTTATTCTCAGCCTGTATTTTGGACATTTCTGGAACAGAGAATCAAACAGCAGAGTGCCGATGTTAGCCAGCTCCCACCTGTGCTGAATGAGATTGTTTTCCGACCACTCTAGGCTGCTCCTTCGACAAGAGCTCCGCTACATGGGTGGCTTTGTCCCGCATTGCTGCCCTATGCAACCGTGCTTCGTTCAAGGCCGGTCAGGATACTCTCCCCATTCTGAAGCGTGACGTGGCCGGAGACGCCTCAGAGTCAGCCCTGCTGAAGTGTATCGAGCTGTCCTGTGGCTCAGTCAAGAGCATGAGGGAAAAGAACAAGAAAGTCGCCGAGATACCCTTCAACTCCACAAACAAATACCAGGTCTGTGCTTATGGCTTACAAATGTATATGATTCACCTTAACACAAACGTAAACCAGATGATTTATGGTAAGTGGGCAAAGGACATGCACAACATTAACGCTGAAATCTGTCCCCATCAGCTCTCCATTCACGAACAAGAGGATGAAAGTGACAACCGCTACCTGCTGGTCATGAAGGGAGCTCCAGAGAGGATCCTCGACCGCTGCTCCACCATCATGCTGCAGGGCAAGGAGCAGCCCATGGACGATGAGTTGAAGGAGGCTTTCCAGAATGCCTATCTGGAACTGGGAGGACTGGGAGAGAGAGTGTTGGGTAAGGATTAGAGAAGACTGGATGATTTCACAAAAGCTGGAATTAGAGCATAGTAATAAAGATTGTGAATATTCTGTGTCTTATTGATAGTATCATCATTTAAGTGTACAATTCAGGAAATTCATTGACATCTCTACCATTCCTCTCTCCTCAGGTTTCTGCCACCTGTTGATGGCAGAAGACAAATACCCCAAAGGTTTTGCCTTTGACACTGATGACGTCAACTTCCAGACAGACAACCTTTGTTTTGTGGGCCTCATGTCCATGATCGACCCTCCCCGTGCTGCCGTGCCCGACGCCGTGGGCAAATGCCGCTCTGCTGGCATCAAGGTGGGCACCTTTTAAATCTGACATTTAAAGGACTGCAAAAGCAAGGACAATTAATAACTGTCACGCACATTTTCATAATTTCATAGAATATTGTAGAAAGATTATGGATTGTATTCTTTTAACTCTTTTCTACTACTTCTCTGCCCTTTTTTCATCCTCATCTTCTGCTTCCATTTCCCCTTTTTTCCCCCTCTTCTACTTCTTACACTTACTATCCCTCCTATTCTTCTTCTACCTGTTGCCTTTCTCTCCTCTCGCTTGTTCTAACCCTTCCTGTTCATCTCATACTTCTTCATCTTCTTCTTCCTATCATGTTTCAGGTTATCATGGTGACTGGTGATCACCCAATCACAGCCAAAGCCATTGCTAAGGGTGTGGGTATTATCTCTGAGGGCAATGAGACAGTTGAAGACATCGCTGCACGCCTCAACATCCCCGTCAGCCAGGTCAACCCCAGGTAAGACTAAAAGCAAAAATCAAATACATGTGTAGCGTCACTTGCATTTGCCATAAGGGTCGGTCCTTCAGCTATTTGACAGTAGTTTTTTATAATTTGGTGCACTAAACTGATCGATTTGCATTGTCTGTGTTGTGTAGGGATGCCAAGGCCTGTGTAATCCATGGTACAGATCTGAAAGACCTCTCTCAGGACCAGATGGACGATATTTTGAGGAACCACACAGAGATCGTCTTCGCCAGGACTTCCCCACAGCAGAAACTCATCATTGTAGAAGGCTGCCAAAGACAGGTACATTTATTTATTGCACATACACACACTTTCTCATAAAAGGTTCCTTACCAGTGCAATGGCTTCTATAATGTTGTGGCCCTAATGGGAATCACACCCCTCCTTTTCTTTCAGGGTGCCATCGTGGCTGTGACAGGTGACGGTGTGAATGACTCTCCGGCCCTGAAGAAGGCTGACATTGGTGTTGCCATGGGAATCTCTGGCTCAGACGTATCCAAACAAGCTGCTGACATGATCCTGCTGGACGACAACTTTGCCTCCATTGTCACCGGAGTAGAGGAAGGTGAGGGATAAACAAATGAGGGAAAGGTGGGAAATAAGAGGACGGTGAAACACAGAAAGAATGTTGAGATTAGGGGAAAACAAGAGTGAACCTTCACACTCATCATATGTGAGGGTTACAGGTGAAAATCAGCTGGTTGGGACAGACACTTCAAAATTGTGTTAGAAAGAGTAATGCAGAGTTTTAGTTTCTAGATGGAACAAACAGTACCCTCAAGTAGGAATCACCTTCATTTATTTTGCTTCATTGATGAGTTAATAACATTGTTTTCTATATTTTAAAACCTAGTGGTGTTGACATACTCTTGGTGTTGGGTCTATTTCAAGTAATGATCTTCCATGCGTTTTTAGGTATCACTTGTTCAGCAGTCAATTTATACAGCCTGCTTTACCCACCTGCATCCTTACAGGCCGCCTGATCTTTGATAACCTGAAGAAGTCCATCGCCTACACTCTTACCAGCAACATACCAGAGATCACTCCCTTCCTGTTCTTCATCCTGGTCAATATCCCACTGCCTCTGGGCACCATCACCATCCTCTGCATCGACCTGGGAACTGACATGGTAAGTGAAACACATTTCCAGGCAGTGACACCATGAGAGAGTAGACACAGTCACATACTGTAGCATGCAGCTCTAATGTCTCCTGTCAGGCTTATCAATGTCCTGTTGCCTGCACGGCCACAGCCTGTTGAAATGCTTGCATCAAAACACTTGCACATTAAACATCAGCTGTACACAAACATGTGAACTGTATACATCCATGTCAGACTGGTACCCAGGTGGAAAAATATACACAGTAATGGTAAGTCATTATCATCAGGGACTTTGTTGGTTTAGTGATGCATCAGGATGAGTAGCAGGGTTTAGAGGTGGTTCCTTTTTACTCCTGAATATCTTTTCCTGTAGCTGTAAACCATGTGTATTAAACAAATACTCGCTCACTCTCGCCCCACATAACCAAGAAACCTAACAGACTGTCCCCTGCAGCTTGTATAAAAGCATTAACTCTGTGTTTATAACATAATACAAACATTTACATTGTTAAACCCTCTGTCACCAGTTATATCCACCTTGTATTACAAAAGAGGACACAAGGTGGCAGTGTGGGGCCACTACTTTTACTGACTGGAAGCATTCGGTCATCCTCCCTTCTTCAGAGTAAATGAATTCAATAAATGGACTCAAATGTGCAAAGAATAAAGTTTGTGAGTTATTTAAAAGCAACAAATTACCATTTCAAACAGCTTTAAAGAAAACAGGGACTCCATGCCTTGAGAGAAAAGGATCAATTAAAAAAGTCCTTGTTGTGGACAAAGAGCAATTTTCCTTTTTAGGTCATGTTTGTCTGTTCACTCTCCAAAGTTAAATAAAAGCGTTGTAACTTCTCCTCGTCTGAGACGGTTGTTAGTACTTCCCTCAGGAAAGCGAAATGGTAATCTTCAATAATACAGCAAAACTGCCTGAAAACTCCTCTATAGGAATACTGACGTCTAAAATCCAATTCCAGCTGCTGATACATAACAGGAACATAAACACGAAATCACAAATTAAAATCTCCATCATAGTAATAATGTGTTTCCCTCTCTCTATCTCGCTCTCTCCTCTGTCAGGTACCAGCCATCTCTCTTGCCTATGAGGCAGCAGAGAGCGACATTATGAAGCGCCAGCCCAGGAACCCACAGAGGGACAAATTGGTCAATGAGAGACTTATCAGTATCGCCTATGGACAGATTGGTAGGTGTTATGTCTGTGTTATTCAATATATAATATAGACAGTAGTATTAAAGAGACTGTAGCTCATTACTGCTTAAGATACTGGTGCAATTATTACCAACATGCAAGAAGAAGAAGTTGTGGAAGAAGATGTGGCCCTGTGTCTCTACCGGCTCCAAATCTGTCCCACTCACACTGTGGGTTTTGTTTCTGGCTTGCATCGGTCATACACAACTCTGATACAATCAAAATGTAATCATTTAAAAGCTAAGTCAATTACACGTAGTTCGAGCCTCGAGTGTGCAGCTTAAATTTACTGCCTGTAACTTGATACCAGCGAGGTGCTTCTGCAGTCAACAGCACCATCTGAGATCTGTGTGGAGAGATATACAGAGACACTGAGAAACATTTGTTTGTCTCTATTCTCTCCTCCCTTCCCCTCTCTCTCTCTTTCCTCAAAGTCTTATGGTTTTCCTACAAGTGTTTTAAGATTCTAGATGTTTACTGTCACTCCAGTTTTGTGTGAAATACTTTGGCTGAGAGGTAAAAACAGTTAAAAAAAATATATTCCTAAAAGAATCTATAAAATATAATTAAATATTAAAAGCAAGTTAACTTTTTCAAAAATATATAAAAAGACAGAATCAATTTAGTTAAACTCTATAGACAGTGATTATACAGAGGGTAGTTCCTGCACAAAAGGTTGGGATATTATCTGTGACTGTGTGTATCATCACAGTATTTATGCTTCTTTTTAGTGTATAGGATTTTATTTTATCAGAGAAAACCTGATCAGTGAATAATGAAACTCTCCCTCTGTGTGTCTGCAGGTATGATCCAAGCTCTCGGTGGGTTCTTTGCCTATTTTGTCATCATGGCTGAAAATGGCTTTCACCCATCTGTGCTCGTCGGCATCCGGCTCAACTGGGACGATCGCTCCAACAACGACCTGGAAGACAGCTACGGGCAGCAATGGGTACGAATGACGAAGAATATACATTATCTTTCCCGTTTTTAGTAATGTCTGAAGGTCACATGTTGAGTTTCCCCCTCTCTCCTTTTTCTCTGTTCAGACCTACGAGCAGCGCAAGATTGTAGAGTTCACTTGCCACACAGCCTTCTTTGTCAGTATTGTGGTGGTGCAGTGGGCGGACGTCATCATCTGTAAGACCAGACGTAACTCTGTGTTCCAGCAGGGCATGAAGTAAGTGGAAGTTTCTTATTAATTTATCAATACACGGTGCACCAAATTAACAATCAAGCAGCATTTAAAGGCTGAAGGGAGATTCAGACTCTGTTAAACTGTAATGCTCATTCAGAGTTTGCATTTCATTTGTTAAACAATTAATGTAGCTAATAATGGTCAAAAGTAACATAAAAAAACTTCTGATGTCATCCATGCTAACTTTGGCTTTAGCTTACTGTATAATCAGTATGGTACAGTAAGCACAGATACAGGTGTAAGCTTTAAAAATGCAAAGCGTGGTGTGGAAAGCATGCATTTATTTTCATTTTTTGTTGTTGTAGTTTCCTAAAACCGCCACTAGATGTCACTAAAGAGCCATAGTTTACTGGAACACCCTTAGTTTATGGCGTCAGTGTGTTTGCTCCATTTTATCCCTCCATCTCGTCTGGTTATTCTCCGAGGCTGTCTTCACTCTGCTGCTCTGTTCTGCAGGCAGTATTTATAGCACAGCCACACAAACACAGACACTAGTGTTGCTACTCCTGTCCTCAGACCAGTCTGCTGCGACTCAACTTTAAAGCCATTTTAGGATCCAAAAGTAGACGCTAGATTGTAGCTGGTGCAGTCCTTGGTTCCCTCAATATCTTCATAGCTTTGAATTTCCGTCTGCATCTCCCTTACTACTCTTTCTTCGTGTTTCATTTTCTTTCAGGAACAAGATTTTGATCTTTGGCCTGTTTGAGGAAACAGCTCTTGCTGCTTTACTGTCCTACTGCCCTGGTATGGACGTGGCACTACGGATGTATCCACTCAAGTAAGTAACATCACACATTCATCAAAAGAAACCAGTAAAGAGCAAATCAATATCTTCACATGGTGCCACGGTTTTCAGTCTTTCATGTTTAATTTCTGGAGTAATGCATTAAAAAAATCATCACTTTGCTCTGAGATCACAATGCAGCGTCTCCTCCCATCTATCTTTGAAGTCGCTTAGTTTTATTGTGCAGCCCAGTGTCACATGTCAGATGTGTGATGTCAGAGTTGATTTTAAAAGGCCCACAGCAGCAAATATCACAATCTTCAGTCAGTAATTTAACAAAATGATGATTTATTTTAAGAAAGGAAGTGAGTAGTGTGTGCTGCTCTCACTCTGTCTTACATTTCTCTTGCGTTGTCTTTCAGGCCCAGTTGGTGGTTCTGTGCGTTCCCTTACAGTTTCCTCATCTTTGTTTACGATGAGATCCGAAAACTCATCCTTCGCCGAAACCCCGGAGGTAAGATCTCAGACACACACACACACACACACACACACACACACACACACACACACACACACACACACACACACAGTATACCTCTGCTAATTCAGCTGTGAATCGAAGTTGAAGTTCAAGTATTCACAAAATAGTCTTCATCATAATATCAGGCTGCTGTGAAACTCATGTTTATATAAATGTGTGTTTTATTATTGTGAGTAATAATATCACACAGATTTTAATTACATGACAATATGATTATTTAAAGGTAGAAAAGAAAAAGAAATTATGAATGTATTGCAAATTCAACTGCATCATACTGAGGTTACTTCTTTTTAGGGCACTACTGTCAATTTGTGAATGAAGTGATTTAATAGGTAACACTTCTCTCTTTCTCTTTTTGTCTTTTTTCCTTCTTTTTCTCTCTTCATCTCTGCAGGCTGGGTGGAAAAAGAGACATACTATTAAAAAAATTATCAAAGCATCATTTACTTCTCATCCTGCCTTTCCCTCCCTTGAACTCATCCCTTCTTCTCTATCTCCCCTCTCTGTCTCTTTCCTCCTTCTCTCCCTCTGTCCATCCATCCCTCCTCTCCTTTTTAACACACTCAAACTGTACAAGAAAACTGTTTACTCCTCCTCTAACCCCCCCTCCCTTCCCCTTTTCTCCCTTCTTTCCATCCTCCCATCCTTATCTCCTAAAAAAAAAAAAAAAAAAATCAAACGCCAAGACGACGAGGGGACCAACGACAGAGGAGGAGAGAAGGGGGGGGGGATTGGGTTTGTCAATCTTCCCTGTCCTCTCCATCCCTCTGTCCCCTTTTTTTTCTATCCAAAGTCTCTACAGCACTAATCTGCCAGTAACACTGTTGTGCCGATGCTTATTTAACACTGTTAGGTGCAGTCGCTCTTCTTATGTGTGCTCAAACTTACACCGCTGTGTGGAACCGAATAAACAATATAAGAATAAAGACAAAAAAACCCGACTGTTCCACTGCGATCGCTCTCGCCGAGCAGAACAACAACACGGCAGCTCCCGTCTAGATCCCCAAAACTGGCGATTTCGAGCGGGTGGGTGGCGTCAATTTGTTTTTTTGGGAGTTTTGTCTTGTTTTTGTATTTTTTCCAGAGAAAAGCCAGCAGGCTCCAGCTCCCTTATCACTGCCATTTCTCGCCATTTGCCTTCTACAACTTCCTCTCCCTTCTACTACTACTCTCTTTCTCTCTCTCTCTTTTCTATTAACTCACTGCCAATCTTCTACTGCTGTTCTCCCCCCCTCCCGTCCTCCCCTTCCTCCTCCTCTTCCTCCCCTATCAATAAAGAATCAGTACCACCATAAAACTGAAGCACTTACTCACACCCTCAATAGGGTTTTAAGAAAAAGAAAAGGTAACTTCCTCCCTCCCTCCCTCCCTTCCTCCCTCCTCTTCTCCCTCCCTCCTCCTCTTCCTCCTCCCCTGTGTTTTTTTCTGCTTGTGTTGTTGTTGTTTTCTAATAGATGACTGGGTGTTTTTTAAAAAACAAAATTGTTCGTAAAAGTTTTACATTTTCTTTTTTATTTTATGTTTGGAGTGGGTCTGAGAGCTGCTTGTTTTCATTCGGACATGACAAAGCACACCGTCTCTTCCTCCCTCTCTCTCTCTCTCTCTCTCTCTCTGTCTGTCTCTCTCTCTCCCTCTCTCTGTCTCTTTCTCTCTCTCTTTATCTCTCACCCCCCCTCCCCTGCCTGCCTGCCCCCTCCTCACCCTGCCTGTCCGTCTGTCCCTGTTTGTCTGTTTGTGAACACCGTGCAAACCTTCCGTCCTTGTAAACTTACACCTACTTTCACTACCCTTCTATTCTCCTGCCCTCACCTCGCCCCACCCCCCCCCCACCCCCCCAACCCACCCAACTTCACCCCTGTTGAAAAAAGATAATACAATCTTTCTGTGTCCTCGGAAAAAGAGATTTCTCTCCAATTTCATTATTTAAATCTTTGGAAATATGGAATAAGGCACTGTACCTTAACTTGCGAAACAGCAGCAACAAAAAAAAAAAGACAAAAGAAAATGAAATAAAATAGAAGGATCTCTCTTTTTTCAGCTTGGTCTCGAGTTTGTTTTTGTGTGGAGTTTTGTCAGAAAATGGAAATAAATGCTGTGGCCAACTCTTACTTATGTCAGTAGTGTCAAGTCATCTGTTTATTTTACATCAATGTCGAAGAAGAAATGTCGACACATTACACACACAAATGTAACATATGCTGTTTAGTCTTCATAACTTTGTAGGAATGTTTTGTGTGGAGGTTGGAAGGAAATGAAACGGGACTGAAGAAACTTTCTGTAGGAACAATTTCAACTCATAATGGAAAATTAAGCTAATACATTTCATTAAGAGAGAGTCCAGCAGCTCAAGAGAGGACTGAACAGAGTAATCAAATGAGTAATTTCAGGAACATTAGCATTATTGATAAAACCGTGTGTTTAGTAGCTGTTGTGGAGCTTTTGATTTTATCATGCAGTTCAAATTTCCACGTTTCTGAGCTGTTAGCCATTTTCTCACACAAAAATATCACCTTGACTTCTTGTAAGCCTGCTGATGAATTCCATGTGATTACAATCAAAATCTCCACAACAGCTATCAAATGGACCCGGTGGTTTCACTGTTCGTCATCAACTTCGCCTCCGAAAAAATGGAAATTCCACAATCACACAAAAAAAAACCCACGTCATCTACTGAGGAAGTACATGAGATATAATCCAAAGTTTCACAACAGCTGCTTAATGGACGTTGTGTTTCCAAAGTCAAGAATGAACTTTGAGCCTCAATAATGAGTTTGATGAAGTACTATTGGCTATCCAGGGTGGCAAAGATTTACATTTAGCCCAAGTTAATACTAAATTATGATGTATTCAGTGCTTTTGTCGACAGTGTGTACAGTATCAACAGCAGATTGAAGTAAAAGTGTTTTCTTTCTTCCTCTTTATGACAGAAAATACTTCCTTTTTTATATTTTTTCCCCTCATTGGCGAGGGAACACTTCCTCTGGCACACACTTGTGTCATCTGCTGGCAAAGCTTGTGTGACATCTGAAGTGAAACTAAACCCCACAAACCTCTCAGAGAAGATTTGTGTTGACGTGAACAAACAGAAGAACCAGAACATTTATCTTGAGGTTGGGTGACCTCAACGCTGGTAAGACACAGAGAGGAACCAACCATATAAACCAGACTGTAAGCATCATAAAGCATGACATAAATAATGTTTCCAGAGATTTGAATACAAGTGAAAATGATAACACAACTACTGAATACAGTGTAAAAAGAAAAGGAAGTGAATCCGCACTTGGATTGATAAATTACTCAACAAGGTAACTTTTTATCTAACTATGTTCCTGAAATAAATACCTTACATAAAACCATCATATATTAAATCAATTCAAGTTAAACCTGTATCCAACAAACTGTAAATATAATGTAATGCATTCAAAACACACAAATAAGTCTTTACAAGCCTGGAACAACTGATATCTTAACCCTCCTGTTGTCCTCTAGTCAAGGAAGGAAGAAGGAAAGAGGGAAGGAAGGTAGGAGGGAGGAAAGATGGAAGGAAAGAAGGAGGGAGGGAGGAAGGAAGGAGGGTGGAGAAAGGAAAGGGAGGAAGGAAAGAAGAAGGGAGGGAGGAAGGAACCATAGAAGGAAGGCAAGGAAGGAAGAAAGGGGGTGGAGGAAGGAAAGAATGAGGGAGGAAGGAAGGGAGGAAAGAAGGAACCATCAAAAAAGACGGGGTCAATTTGACCCAGGAGGACGACACGATGGTTAATATGTATTATTTTACTAGAAAAGGAAAAGGAAGTGTCTCATACAGCAGCATCAGTAGCTTCTTATACTACATGTGACATGCAGAAAAAGACCAAATGAAAATGCTGCATTAGTCCAATTTCTCACATAAAGTTAATCAGCACCACAAACTGAACCCTTTCCTCATTTACAGCACAAAAATCCAACAGATAGAAAAAATGTCAGATTCACTGCTGCACCGGAAGCAATTACACATCTCAACTCATACCAGAAAATAAGCTCTTAACACATTTCCACCACCTTTTAATTTTACTGTATGTTGTCTCTAAATAGCAGAAAAGAAAACCTAATACTATAGCAGAGCCTAAATAAGCACACTGGGTTTATTTCCAATGTTATTGTTTAAATAAATAATGACATCATATTTATATTTTCACACTTCACTGTACAGTTAATTACTTTATGATAAACCTGCTTAATTTAGACTACACATGTTGTGGTTGTCATTACATACGTTACAAAGTGTAGAACAATAAAGCTTAATGGTTTATTTTATTAGAAATACAATAAACTTGTATCCTGCAGGCTTCAGAGTCCCAGTGGGAAAATATACAATATACAATATACTGCTCAAAATAAAATCAGTTTGGACATTAATTGCAGTAATGATCTTTTTTTTATTTTTTTTAAAGCACAGGCTCTGCAGGGTTGGATAGTTTTATGTTGTGACTGGTGAGCGGATGAGTCTTTTTATGTGTGTGTGTGTGTGTGTGTGTGTGTGTGTGTGTGTGTGTGTCTGTCTGCGCACACACACACAGTGACTGAGTGCAACGGTGTCCATGTTTCATGAATACTATTTCAAGGCTCACAGAGCAAATGAGTGCCCCTGCCCACTTGACACACACACACACTCCTCTAACCCAGGGATATAGGTCACCTCTTTTTTTTTTTTTTTTTTTTTGAGTTAACTGTTTTCTGTTTCTTTCTCTCTGGAGTTTCAATATGTCCCACTATGATTTATTCCTGTTGTGTGTTTGCTGCAGTTAACTACTTACCTCCTACACACACAGACACATTATAGTTATATTTAACCATCACAAGCTCATTAATATTGCAACATGGTCTATACAGTAGGCTGCTATCTCTGGATAGTAGCTGCTCTTCCCTGCACATTATACAACAATTAACATAAACACCCTCTTAAGAATGAAGCATTGTGATAAACATGAACATGAACAAAAATATATCTTATAATCCCCTTGGAAGATTTGCCATGAAATAGTACACCACTTATTAAAATTCAGCTCATTCCCAGCAGTGTACTGTATATAATATATCCAAGCATCTATATGAGGAAACTGGCTGCATGTAGTTGTTAATAGGTTAATAAGTTAATTAATATGCCCCCCTAATTTAATAATGACTGACTAAATTAATATTTTATTCAACTCTGATAGGGATTATTTCAAAGTTTACATGTACAGTAGAGTATCTCAGTATTGTGTTAGTTAATTGGAAACAAAACATTTAAATCAGCTTGAAAATAAAAAAGCATTTATATATTAAAGGCTCTATTATATCCTGATATCTGAGTTAAAATATAAGGATGATGACGTTCGAAGAGACTTAAAGCAGCATGTTGGTCCCCAATCCTACTAAAGATATAAATACTAAAATAAAAAAGACAAGCAGTACTCAAGCAAGAGCACATTTAAGAAGCTACACTTCATATTTTTGATCTGTTATGTTGCATTTGTGCATTTGTACTAACCTCTTTTAGTCTGGTTATTTATTTATTTTCTTATTTTTTCTTTTTCCTGTTCTCATAGTCTTTCATATTATATAAAGCACTTTAAATTGTTGCTGTCTAAATAAACTTGGATGGTGCATGTAGGCGTGTGTTAAAATATATAAATACAATGTGTGTTTCTGCTAATGAAGGAATACTAGTTAATAATAGTTATCATTAGATTCCACGAAGAGACCAAAAGCAGCATGTTGGTCCCCAATCCTACTAAAGTTATAAATACTATAAATAGTAAAATACACTACTACACTTCATATTTTTCATCTGTTATGTTGCATTTGTGCTCTATTATGTAGTTGTCTATAAAGTTATATTAACCTCTTTTAGTCTGGTTATTTATATTTTCCAGTTCTTATAGTCTTTCGTATTATATAAAGCACTTTAAATATTTCCTTGTGTATGAATTGTGCTGTCTAAATAAATTTGACTTTAACTATTTTCAGCTGTAAATGAATACTAGCTGCATCAGGATGGTGCATGTAGTGTTAAAATATAATATAATGTGTTTTTCTGGTACTAAAGGAATACTGGTTAATAATAGTTATCATTAGTTTATTGATGGTTTTGCTCTTTTTGTGGGATTTGTTAACAGAAAGGAAAAAAATATACATTACCATCAGACTTTAATATAAAATCTTGAAGAGCTTTTCCTGAAAATGTCCGACAGCCTGATATGACATATAAATATAAATCAGTGTTTCTATAGAAGGTATTTTAGTTCTTACCTTCAGTGTTTCATTTTAAATCTGAAGGTTGTGACATATTATCTTCCATTGTGTTTGTTTCCTTTTTATTTGCTCTTGCCTCTATATGCGATACTGTATAGGTAGCGTCTCGTGGGCATCCTCGGGTGTTTGACACTTAAATAAAAGTATTCAATTAAATTCATCCACACACACACACACACACACACACACACACACTGAGGAATCTACTAACAAACATATATATTAGGATAAAAAAAGAGAGATGATGCCTCATAGTGTTGCAGCTCCACTCGACTCATTATGGTACACACACACACACACACACACACCTCCCTTTCTTATCTACCATAACAACCACACTAAAACACCTTCCCTCCGACACACACACACACACACACACCTTCTCTCAATCTTCTACCCACTTACACTCTCAGCACCCACCTACTACTTCTTTCTTCCAAATCGCACACACACACCCACACACCATCTCTCAATCTCCTACCCGATTACACCCGCACGCTAAAACCCCTTTTTGCACACCTCCTCCCCAACACGCACACACACACACACACACACACACACACACACACGCACACCTCCTCTCCATCTCCTACCTTCCCTAAAACCTTTTTTCGTTTCCTCTGACACACACATACACACACACACACCAACTCTCTTTTTGTCAACCACTAACCCCCCTTTACCCCCCCCCCCCCCCTCTCTCCCTCCTCCTCCTCCCAGTAATCTGGCTGGCCCGTGGCCTCCTCTCCCTCGCTCCACTGTTCTGTGTGATAGAATATCGATCGGTTTGCCTCGGCTTGGCGTGGAGCAGGAGGAGGGGGGCGGGCGTAGGGCTATAGGGAGTGTGTGTGTGTGTGTGTGTGTGTGTGTGTGTGTGTGTGTGTGTGTGTTGAAGTGGGGGGCAGTGGTCAGACATGCTCCAAGGTTGTTTCCACAGCAACAGCAGGATAGGTCAGAGGGTTGCCATGGCGCCTAGGTCGCAGGGTCATGGGGATGGTCCTGGTGGGCTCTTGTTCATGTGTGTGTGTGTGTGTGTTAATAGGAAGGGAGGGGGCGGGCGGGTGTAGGAGAGAGAGAAGTGTCCAGTCCAGCTATATTGGTGTGTTAATAATGAATGGTGTTGTATGTGGTCGCTGTCTCTCTCTCCCTCCCTCCATCTCTGTCTCTTTCTTCTCTCTGTGTGTCTGTGTGTCTGTGTGTGTGTGTGTGTGTGTGTATGTGTGTGTGGCAACAATATATGAAGCAGTGTAACATCAACTGGATACGAGACCAGTTTATTTATTTAAAAAATAAACTTTAATGACATCGTGAAGTGCTTTCAAAGCTGTGACGGATGCATACATTTTTATTAAAAACAGCATTTATCACAGTTGTGTTTCAGACAGAACAAACACACACACACACACACACACACACACACACATACACATACATATATCTTACAAGTGAAAAGCAGGTGTAAACTTAAAATTGAAATGTTGAGTGCAATTAAATTTACAAGATCCTATATGGATATTATTTTATATTAATATGTCCATTGGATAAATTCCCCACACACAAGAAATGCAGACATACTGTGACCATCTCATCTTTCTTTTCCTCTCACTCTTTTATCTTACATATTCATCCATGTAAGGATTATTTAACTACATTTATCTGGAGGCTGGTGTGACTCCGAGCTTTGAATCATGCAAAAAAGTCTGATTTGACTCGTGTATGTTACTGCTTCTGGATATTAAGCAAACATTTTGGGGAGGCTCTTTGTAAATGAAAATCACCATTTGACAAAGGTTTTCATGATTTAGGCTTAAGATATGTAGCGGAGGGAGAGAGGGAGAATATTTAACATTCTTTCATCTCTTTTGTTAATTTAGAAAAGCCACAAAAAACGCCTAAGAATCCCAAATTAATCATATTTTACTGTTTTATCAGATTGCAGTGGAGGTGTAATATAAACCTAACATCAAATGTGTGCAAACATCACATGCAGGTGACATTCAAGTGCAAATTCAACATCTAAACACATTTTCGGCCACGCTACAATCCATCTCCAGCTCCCTTATGTGTCATTTAATTGCAAATCACAAAAGTCCAGCCCTGTTGTCATGGCAGAAACAGCTACGCAGTGTTTAATTGAACCTGTTCGACGGGCGCTGAGGTTGTTTCCTCTTCCTCTCCCCTTTGCGGTGCTGAATCGGTGTTCTTCGTCGTCGTCACCACCGGCGTCTTCGTCACAAATACTCCAATGACAACGGCAACAACTTCAGGACACACAAAGAAGGAAAAGACAGGTAAGATTTTCTGGCCTCAGTGTCACCAAACCAAAAGCTGTGTGATGGGTTACATCCTAGTATTAAAATAGAAACACCTCAATACTCATGTAATCCAATACAAACACTAGCTTCTGAACTTATTTGTGATCAAAGGATTATCTATAATGTTCATATTTGCTGAGGTAACGTTTGTGGCCTCACACTATATTTATATAAGGAGTGGCACAGAATAACAGTAACACTTCACACTTATATATATCGTCCAGGTCAGATTTGAGAGCAGTAAAAACACAAATATCTTTTTTTTTTCCAGCTAGGAATTTCATGACTTTTCCTAAAGTGACCCAGAATATATAAAAATGTTAATATTCCCATTTCTGTATATGGTGTTCAGAGTTCAATTTGACCTGTATTTATTCAGAAAGACAAACAAATCACCATACTTCATACTTCAGTCAGTAACATTCATTTCAAATACAATGGTTATGTTCTCCTGTTTTAGGCAACATGTAGAGTGATTGTGAATGTTTTTCCCTCAATGATAAATTATTGTATAACCTAAAAAAAAACACTCTCTCTGCTCTCTGAATGAAGAATAGATTTGTGGTCCAGAAATTTAGGATCAAGGCTAATTATGAGTCAGCATATGATAGAAACCAATTCAACAATCCCTCAGAAAAATGTTTTCAAGCCTAAATCAGTTTGACACAGTTTTAATAATATTTTCATCTATTTATTTGATTATGTTCAAATTGCTTCGTCCTAATTTCAACGCAGAGCATGAAACTGATGTGCTGCTCAGAGAGTTTATAGCTACTGTTAATGTTCAACTCTTGTCCCTCGTTGGGCTTTTATATATAAAGTTATAAAGGTCATGGCAGTGCTGTTGTATTGGACTGGATTAGACTGTACAGGTGTTCATGATATCTGTGTGTACGCCACTTCTTTTCTGTTGTGTCTAGTATAACAGAGGAGGCTTCGCTGTTTAGGAAGGGTGAAAAATGTTGCCAGCCTGTGGTTCAGAATACAAATTCACATCCTGCTTGACTTATCTGGTCAAAAGCACCTTAGTACCAAGATTTCCATTTTTTAGATTTTAAGCCAGTGGACCAAATAGGATCTTAAAGTCACAAGGCGCCCGTGCAAAGCCAATCTCTCAGCGCTACAGACCCCGAGCCCCTTCCCCTCCAATATCCTGCATTACTACTGCAGGGTTATCAAACACTCCCTGTGCAGCTTGGATGGCTACGTCTGTGTGACTGATGTCAGCCACATTTCCGTGCCACTGTTACTATCTCCTCTGATGTGTGTTTAAGAAAACTTTGTGGCAGGGAATAAATACAAATCCAGGTTTAAACGGCATAAGACAGGACCTCACCAAATATCGCTAGTACCATTGTGGCCCTCTCCCCAAACGGCCATGTTTGATCCTTAAAAATACTCGAAATAATTGATGCTGGAGGAGAAGAAGAAGAAGAAGAAAAGTGAATCATTTTTTAGTAATAGTTCCTTAAAATTAAATAATCTAATAGCATCATGTAAATACTCATTTTAAATCACCATCCCATGATAAATACTCACCACCTGTAAAAAACGGTCCAAAACAGAGTATACTGTGAAAGAGAGAAGAAAGAAACAGACATGTATTAATTAAAATAAGGTACATTTAACTCAGCTGTATAGGATATGACTGACAGCATTCAGTGTGTGAAATCATAAAATACACTGTAAGGTAGAATAAAAATGAATATTCTCCAACCATTAGATAATCAAGAAATATACTGTGTCTGTTTGTTTGGGGTTTTTTCCTCAAATCTACATACACATGCTGATGCTTTGATCACTGTGATTTAACACTGAGCATCTTTGTTTTTCTCTGGACAAAATAAGCCATTTGATCATATTAACTTTCACTCAGGGTAACTGCAGACTACGGATGACCTAAAAAAACAATCAATTGTCAAACATTAACTCATATTTGCAGCATTGCTCTGTATTATCAATATCATGAGGGTGTGACTCTTACAATCAAGATTGAAATTAAAATGTTTGCCTCTTGTTTAAACGTCATCCTCTAATATTTTAATTCCCATAGCTGCATAACTGTTCGTGATGTAAGTGATCAATATAATCCAGTTACTTTACTTCAATGCAACATAAAAGACGATGGCGAAGAAGAAGAACATCAGCCTGCGGACGAATTTGGCGTCCGGGTTTTGTGTAGATGGAGAGTTGCAGTTCCGCCTTTTGGCCACGCGGTGGTACTCTAAGACATCCGGCTGCGGCAGAGACCTGCGTAGAGGTAGAGATCAGCCTGCTGTGTTCAAATCAAAGTTTTCACGTCTGATGGTTTCACTTATGTTAAAGAGAAGTCAGAAGAAAGAAAAAAAATAATCACAGCTTTACAAAGTAGTTTCAAACACTTTGGTTTTAGTTTCATTCCCGTGAATTAACCAGGACAACTGAGATGATTACTTAGATTTTAGAGGCGCACATGAACACATCTGTATCTGAAGGTATAAGTTTACCAAACAGCTGCAAGGCCAACCATATAAATGTTGTAGCTGTTTAATAGAGAAGTGTTTAGTCGACGTACTGTACCTTTGGTCATCATGTTGCTCCACTTCTAGATCTCCTGTCTCATCTAAAGTCACTTCCACACTCATCGTACGATCGTCCCGTTAATTATCTTTTAATCTTTAGATACTTTCTTTTTTGCAGATGAAACTTCTGTATACCGCTTGCAGACGTGCTTTTCCGCCAGATAATTTCCTTATTGCGGTTTGCTGTCTGACGAGAAGTGTCCGCCCACTTGGTACAGTAGGAGGAGAAAATATGACAATCTGAGCAAGTTAGTCTGATGCCCAACAGAAAGAAATGAGTTCACGTAAGCGTCTCAACCTCCTCATGACTTCTCACTTTGACGCTGCTCTTAGATGCAAACTTTGAATTTATTTCATGGGCAGCTTTCTGCAGGTAGGCCGAGACATAACATTGATAGGAATGTTTATAGCCTATATATTATTAACATATATACTAATTAAACTGGTGTCCGATGCAATAAACTGTAGCACTGACAGGATTTTAGTGAAGTCATGAGTTTATTGAATAGCAAAACAATACAAAACATTCACTTTTAATCACTCGTGTCTGGTCTAAAACATCAATAGCGCCTCCTCGTGTCAAAGATATGTCTCTCATTGGCTTCGTAATAAAAATAATTGGGTTAAATGGATAGTTTATTTACCTTGTTTGAGGTTTTCTGGTTAATTAATAATCTCTCATTCATTCACACAGCATGACACTCTTGATTGAACTTGACCACACTGACACTGTGCTGCTTTTATACCTTATACACGTGGAGACTGAGTACATTGATAGAAAGTGTATGGCAACTGTAGGAAAACAGGTGTATTTATACAATTACTGAGAAACTCAAAACAGCTTCAGTTTCAGGGCCTGCTTTTGTAAATGCTGACTCACTGTCTGCTGTGGAAAAAAAGAGCTGAAGGATCAGGTCGACAATATTTCAAGTCTGTATTAAAACAGTCCAATGCTGATATGAACACTGAAAAAGGGTTGTGTAATCATTCATCCTGTTCATACTGGCTTTTTAGAAGAATAAATGAGCTTTTGGTGTAAGTGTTGGGGGCCAAAACCCTCGGTTAAGTCACGTAAAATTCCCTTTTTTCTGTTTCTTTGGACAGTGTTGGACCAAAAGTGGGCATTGTTACAAAAAAAAAAGACTAACATTGAGATGTATCCACTTGATTTGACTGAAGCTTCATATTATCTTCAGATGAACTTTGAAATCCATTTTTGCACAGAAAGATGATATGTAAATGCATTATGAAGAGATTATTGCAAATGGTCATTATGAACAGGAGGAATTATTACAGCAATTCAGTTCATTTGGGTTCTGACTGTTGTTTTAAGACAGACATTACAAAAACACACACCAGCAAACACGAGTCATCATCTCAGGTTCGAGTCCTGCTGGGAACTTTTCCTTCTTGTCATTCCCTATATCTCGCTCCCCAGTCCTTTCCTGTCATCTCTCTGCTACTGGCTGTTTTCAGTATTATATATTTTAAGTATTCATATTATTCACATTATAATTCCACATAAATAATGACCATAGTGTGCTGCCATTTATTTTCTTTTTAACAAGAAGCTCAAGTAAGAACTTCTAACTGAGATACAGGACCTTGATCATGGTGTGTTATTATCTATACTGTCTATCTGTAGTCTATAGTGTCGGACTTATAGTATAGTATAGGCAAGGCAAGTTTATTTGTTCCACATTTCAACAACAAGGCAAGTGTTTTATATATATATGTAAGATACTCCTTAATTTAATTGGATGCATGTATGATTCATCTAAATTTGGATAAAAATGTAACTATAAATGTGCAGTAAATGAAGTAAAATGAGGAAAACATTCTAGTTTTTATGATCCAGGGCAGCTTTCTTTGGTGATCAATTATTTATCAGGAGTTTCACAGAACAACCAAACACAGCAAGCAGAATGATGACAATATAAGAAAATAATAAAGGTGGGAGAAAAATAAAAAGAGAGAGAAACAAACCAACAAACAAACAAAAGGGGGATTGGAGCACTCCTAGACATTATGACGTTCATTACCATACATGAACTCAAAACACAATGTTCCTTAATGGCAGTATAGACATTTCAGCCTTGTTTAACCTTGCAGTGCAACACTCAAAGGTTCACAACTTTCCTGAGATTTATGAGCCACTACTTCTTTTTTTGTTAAATCAGGAGAAAACCTAAACTATATAATAGATTTTTTTTTTTTTTTTTTTTTTTGGTGTGGCTGTAAACTCAGAAAAAGTGAGAGTATTACAGTTACCTATTAAACCTGCAGGGCTGGGTCTGTAATGTAATACAATCATAGTAACTCAGCCTTTAGTGGGATTAACACATTTTAAAACACATGCACGAATATTCCCGGTGGCGTTACCAGAGCAGAGAGGTTATAGTCTGACTAGTTTTATAGCATCTGTGTGGCGTAGACGATACCATACATTTAATCAACCCACCAAATCAAATCTGTAAAGGCTGACTTTATTCTTCCATACAGAGGTGTGAATACAGAGGTTTTTCCTCATACTTGTCCAGCTTATGTCTTTTTTTCCTTCTGCTGTGGTCTGTTGTCTCCTTTAACGATGATTACAATGTCTGTTTCTCTCTCTCACTCTCTCTCTCTCTCCTGTATTTTTTATTCTGTTTTTTTTTGTGACCTTAATATAACTTTTATTAGATGGGAGAGAAATCACTTTCCCAGATGCTGAAGCGCTGTCTGCCATGAGCTGAGCCTCATCACCTGCTGCTGCTGCTGCTGCTACACACACACATGCACACACACACACACACACACACACATGTCACCCCTCCCCACCCCCCCCCCCACCCTCCTCTTTTTCTGGTTGCAGTCTCAACTCCATCACCATGGAAACAGCTAAGATGCCGAGTGCAGGAGAGGTAAAGGGTGTGCGTTTTGTGATAGAGAGTGCATGTGTGAGAGAGAAAGAGAGAAAGAGAAGGTATAGAAAAATCTGAAGGACGCATATACCTTAAAGGTGAGTGTGTTTTATTGACACTGTTTCTGAATAGGCTACCAGTCCACACACACACACACACACACACACACACACAAACTTGACACTGTTTAGTTATTAAACTGATTTCCGCATCATTTTTCTTTTCCTCCAGTCAGAAAGCTTTCACTTCCTCCGACTCTTCTTCCTTTCTTTTCTGGACCTTTTTTGGCCTCTGTTTTGACGCCTTCTTCTTCCTCTCTTCTTTGTGTCCTCTCTGCCTCTCTGACACTAACCCCGACCCTTTCAGAAGTAAAGCGCACACTCCAAAAAAGCACCTTACTTTACAATGAGAGCCTATATTTGTTTACCATCAGAGACCCCCGGAGGGAATCAAACACCCTTAAAAAAAAAAAAAACGCCTGACTGTTAATGCCACACACTCCTCTCTCTCTTTCTCCCTCTCTCTCTCTCTCACCTGCTTTCTTTCTATGTCTCCCAGCCTTTCTCCCTCCTTTTCTTCTCTCCTCTAAAAAAGCCAGATGGGCCGGAGCTCCTTTTATTCTTGAGGCCCGGTGCACGTGCCGAGGACACAGGGCCTCACAACGTTTAATTCTCCAGCTTTATAGACGCCTCCTTCTTTTAACCCCCCGTGACCAACACCATCACCCACATCCTCCCTCCTCTCACTTTCTTTCTGTTTTCTGTCCTTCCTTTTGGCCCCCCCTCCCTCCTCTATTCTACTCCATTATCTCCTCTTCAGTTTCATTCTGCTCTTCCCTGCTTTGATCTGTTTGGGTTTTTTTTTTTTGTTGTTGCAGTTTTCTGTCCTATCTTGATCTTTTTCTCTCTTTTTTTAAAAATGTTATATCCAATCTGCTCTTTCCAGTACAGTGGTATTTATGTTCTTCTGCTCTTCTCAGCTAAATTCTACATTACTCTTTGCACTTCTTAAAATAAAACTCTTATTGCATTGCAGGACAGGAACTATTCTGGACTTATATCACATCATTTTACAACAATTGCCCCCCCCCTTTTTTGTGAATGTGTATTCAATAAATGAGTTGGTAATCCCCTACTAGCCAATATATTTAGGACAGATGTGTAATGATAGATAGATAGATGGAGAGCAGAGGAGCTACTGATGGTTGTTGTGGGTTTTGCCGACTGTTTACAAGGTCAAGAATGAACTTTTACTCTTATTTTTTAATATGCCAGAAAACATTTGAAATGCATACATATTGAGGCTGAAATATAAGCTGCATTACACTTGATAAACTGATTATTCTGGTGGTAAAATGCAAGATATTCAATTCATTATCACTGTCTTTCCCTTGTTTACTAAGAAAAACCTGCAAACCTGCACAGAAAGTTGAATAATGCTCATGTTCAGCTTTACTTTCCTTTCAAATTCAAACCAGGTGCATGTAAAAAAAAACTTCATGTGTGGCAACGCAACAAACACAAGCATGTTCACTTCCCAGCCAAAAAGCAAATATGACAGTAGATCTTCATTTGTATTTTTCAGGAGGTGAAGATGCAGGGTGGAGGCTGAATGCTGCCTGCAGGCTTGTTTGACCTCCTCTTCCCCTCTTACAAAGCCACTGAACCTGACACAGAGATGATTTTCACACACTGCCCAGAGTCAAAGGGACTGATGTGCACCAACAGCCTTTTAATTGGCTGAGCTGCTGTGTAACTAGGGTTTAATTAGGTTAATTGGTTAAATGGTGGAGGAAAAAATAGAGCAACAAGCCTGGAGTTTTTTCTTTTTTTTTCTTTTACAATATATTTCAGGCTGATTCTGTTATTTATTTCCCCTTAATCTTTAATATTTTTCCAGTATTAATCTGAATATGTATCAAACAAGCATTTATCAGAGAGCATTATCTCACTACTCTGCAAAATCCTCCCATCTTTTTTACCAACTTCCGGCTCAGCATAAATAGTTTCCTTGTCTTATTTTAGTCCCACGTTGCCCTCCAAGCCAGGTCATCCTAAAAGAAACGGGATTATTTAGTGCTGCCTGAGCCTAATTGTTATTGAATGTGGACAGTATTTATTCGGGATTATTCGGGTTAACGTGGAAATAATGAGGTGGCCGATCTCTAGGCGGTCAGAGAGAAATCGATGAACACACTGAGTTAATTATGAGAAATCAATTAAACGGAAGGAGAAAGGGTGCTTTTAGAGAAACACCCTGCCGGACACAGAGACGAGCTGGGGATGTCTTCTTGTTGCTTCCTGCACTGAAATACCTAATTTCCTTTTCTACTATATATACAGGTGACTCCTATCATCATCATCATGTTGTTTAATGATGCTGATTTGTCTTTTATATATACGCACGTGACAACAACTGACATCAAACAAAAGCATTATTTCTCTCTCTCTCTCTCTCTCTCTCTCTCTCTTTGCTGTTTTCTGATTCTCATCCTGCAGACAGAAATCCATCCGTGACATATGTTTGCTTTTTCCTCCCAAAACTCAGAGGTTGCAGGTAAATTAATGGAAATCCTATCGGTCAGGGATGTGCACACACCACCATCAGCATCACCACACACACACACACACACACACACGCAAGTACAGGTCAATGGGATTTTCACCCTGATCTTGAGTCGTAGGGTAAACACACCCGGCCCAAAAAAATCTGCTCCCTCATGTGAACCCTGCATGGAGACACGCTCGTTATATACCTATAATTCCCGATCAATAAATCGCACAGGCTATACTCACTTCGGTTCGTCTGAACACAGGCAACACGTTTCTTTCATGCTCCAAAACTCTCTTAACTTGAGCCTTAATATATAATTGAAATCAGTTCAAATGTGAGAATACTTTGATTATTTTCAATATAATCTGCAAATTTGTTTATGAATGAACTTCTTATTAGATATTTTTTTGCTGTTCTTGCAGCTGCAACAAGCTATTTTACCCACTGAAGTTATTCATGAATGAGAATAAAAATAAAAATGACATTACTTAAATAATAAATAATATAATAAAATGTTTTAATTCTACTATCATCCAGCAGTGATATCAGGACATATTCACGTTGTTTTAATGTAATCTGATCGACGTGGATTCAGCAGATCAATGGAAACAATTAAGCAAGTTTTCTTTACAATTTCATTCACAACTAATATGAATGAATGGAAATCGGTAACTGTACATTTAATGCAGTTTTATCCGCATTTATCTCCTCTATGATGTCTGTTCATGAATCACTAAATGAATGAGCTGTATTCTCTTCTCGAAAGAAAGACGTTTTATACTTATTTCAAATTCATGATAATGTGCTAAAATGTTAATTCAAGTATTATTTTCGTTTCCGGTTGACACATTTAGACAGTTTTTGTCAAATTTAAACAAACTGTAAGATGCTTCCTGTTTATTCTGTTAATTCAAATATTTTGCTTATATGCAAATAAGCCACAGTTTGGTCAAAATGCGTCATTTTTGTTTTGATTTGTAACGATTAATACTAAATAACAATACTAGAAACACTATTTAACCACTCTGCTCATATTTACATTTATTTTAGTGAAGTTTTGATGTATTCATCGAATGTAAATGGCCTGTGACCGATTCACTGGAAGAAGGAAAAAGAGAGTTTGATTATTAGAAAATATTTAAAGTATAGTAAAAAATAATTCATCGAAGCATTTAAATGAAAGAAAACGAAATTATATTCTTGAATAAATTATCTAAATGATTTTTAAAAACTCACTGTATGAAACAAATTCAGAGAAGATATGTTATTCGCATTTTATGATATTTACTTTATCAAATGTTTGCATAAATATAAATACATTTCAATAATTGGCATTCAGCCCACTGCGTAGATTTTAATGTTATCTGGAAAATAAAGTCAAAGACTTGAATCTGACCTCTGGAAAAGAAAATTTCCCTCATTGTGGCTGAAAATCACCAAGGCTTTCAAATGTCCATTTGTCATCGATCGATTTTCCGTCCAAATCCCGACGGGTTGACTTTCATTTGAATTGATGAATAATAACCACAATTTCATATCTGCAGGGCCACGTTTTATCTCATGTCCCCAACCGTTTTTTTTTTACAGCTTTCTAGTCGAAATTATAAATGTTGTGTTGTCATTTTGTGTTACATAGAGATATAATCAAAGGAAATTTTAAACTCAATTCTTTTCATTGGAAATCTCTGGTGAGACAGTTAAGGCCTAAAGATTGACTAATGTACACACAAAAAAGGAAAAGAGCATACAGCAAAGGTGAAATATTTATTAGCTTTTATAAAAACTACACGACTCATAAATACAAATGTCCTTTTCTGCAGGCATCATTTGAAATATGTAGCCTAATCTCCTGTAAACTGTTACTTACAACAAACCTGTATAACAAAACATCATTAATGTCACTGAAGCCATTATGTGATTATTTGGTGACGGCGGCTGCTTGGTTTTATTATAGACTCTATTACCTTTTTCATCAATTTGCTGGAGCGTCTGTCACTGCGGCCCCGCGAGCCAGACCCCGCCGCCCTGACCCCTGGGTCAAAGGTCAGCTGGCCACTCCGCCATTACTGCAATTCATCAGTCCCCGGCGAACACCAGGAGGACCCGGCTCGTTTTTAATTACGGGTGAGTAGCCTGTAGGCCTGACATTAACTCGTTTTTTCTTCTACAAAAACACAACAAACACTGTAGCCGAGAGAACGTTAACGACGTGTTTAGCTCATAATGAGACATTGTAGCAGGATAGTTCTAGAACCGTGTCGTTGCTTAGCGACACACTCATATAGCCAATGAGCAGGGAGTGTTGGTCAGAATGTTGATATTTAAATTAGCTGTTAGACATTCGGCCACCAGTTCGAAAAGTAGCGTCAGCAGAAATGTATTCGTTTAGGTGCTCTAGTATTAACACGCAAAACAACACACACACACTCACTCACTCACTCACTCACTCACACACACACACACTCACACACACTCACTCACTCACTCACACACACACACACACACACACACATACTGTAAACTGCACACAATGTAAACATAGTATTTAGGTTCATTCGTAGCAATTGCTGACTCAGTTATCTATGCTAGGCTAGTTGCAGGCGTCAGTAAGCCACATATCATTTTAAATAACCGACTGAGCCTACTAGTCAGTAGAATTCGTCATCTTAATCCTTATCTAGTAGGCTTACACCAACTTCTTCAGGCCATTTAAAGCTGTAGGTCTATAAGTCACAGATAAATTGTACAGTAGTAGCTGTAAAGCCCTTTTGCTGTAGGTCTACTACAAATGTTTCTGAACTAGCTTAACTTAAAGTGTTCGCTTGTTACTTTTCTGCATTTGCCATGTAATTAGTAATTATCTCTAGGAATGTAAAGACTAGAGCAGAACAATTAGCTACTAAACCCAATTATAATTTTTTTGTCTACATGTAGCCTACTGTAGGTATGTAATGCACGTTGTGTATATTTTTCTTATTGTGCTTTTTTTTTTGTATCTTTCTATGTTCTGGAGGCATGTAGCCTACAACACAACACACTGAGGAAAAAAATGATGAAAAACAATCAGTATCTATCTTTTTTGAATAATAGTTAAAATCTAACTTATGCTGCAAAGCTCACTGAACTAATTGCTCTATGAGAAGCTTACATGCCATTCAAAGTTAACATATCTCACCTTAAAATATCTTAATTAAATAATCAAGAATAGCAGATCCTGTCAATAAATATGAAATAATTGTGTAATGATTAAACCAGTGGGACAGTGAAGTTGTCAGTTGTGTGGCTCAGCTCAAACTGTAGCAAGGCTGTTAAATAATATTTCCTCCATTGCTCCGTGGAAAATAAGGATCAGGACTGTCCAGTGACTGATAAGAAAGAAAAGCCTCTCACATATAGACCTACTCTTACCCCCTGTGGTTCACTGTCATCTCTGTGAAACTCAGTCGTCTCAAATGAATTGATTCCAAATTAACTGATAGCGACCGGTATATATATATATTTTTAATTCATACCAAAATGCTTTTAAAATGTTGCAATAAGCAGAATAGAAACAGTAATCCCAAGAGATAAATAATAAATCTAAAATCTTTTCAATCCGTGTGACTAACTCCTTTTTTATGACATCAAATGGCTTCCAGCTAACAGTTGATTTATGAAACACAAAATGACTCTAACCACAATCATAATAACCATTGCATATATCGACGCTCATCATTGCACGTATTGACATCTGTGTAAACCTCACAATAGTCGACGTTTGACCAGCGTTTCTCAATAAATAGTGGAAATGAAGGCTGTGAGGTCAGGGAAACAGTAACTCCTCAGGATTGATTTCCAATAATCTGTTCATTGCCTGTCTGATCTGCGGGATGCAGGCTACGGGGAATTGTCAGACTCTTGTCCCGATAGCTGTTGCCGTGGTGACCAGGGTGGCGATAATAGCAGTTAATGAGATATTAACCCCGAATAAGGAAGAAGACAGGAAGTGATGAGTGTTAGTGGCAAAGACTAAAGACAGGATTGGTCAATGAATGACCTCGGCCTGATCAATATTGTTCTGTTATTCAGCGGCAGTAACAAGCAGCGTGACCCGTCCCTCTGAAACCGAGGAGATAAATCCAATTTCTCGGTATGAACACAAACACACACACACACACACACGATCAACCACACAGAAACATGAATTTACAAGAAATAAAAGCATACACATTTAAAAACACACACACACACAGATGTATTGATACACACACACACACACACACACACAAACACACACCACTCGCAAACACCCATAAACAGAAACAGCGAAGGTTGGACGGCTGGCTCATTGTCCAGCTGGTTAGGATGCACACAGGCGATCGCACCCTGCAGGTCAAAGGTCAATTTCATCCCAGACGCCTGACCTCATCTGCCAAAGGTCGACCTCTCTGGGCCAGGGGCGTGTGTGTGTGTGTGTTAGTGTGTCTGAGTGTTAGGATAGAGAGAGGAAGGGTGTTTAGGGTGTAAGAAACACAAGTCGAATATGTCAATTTATTGTTTTTTCAATATACAAACTTGGTGTGTGTGATAGAGCGATTGATTTGATGACTTTAAAGGCCAGAGAACTGTTAAATGTTAAGTGAATGTATTTACTTGTTAATGTGAGAGGTGTGAAAAAGACAAAAAAGAGGATGAAATGAGAAATGGAAGAAAAAAATTGAGACAAAACACAACAGACAAGCTGTGAGGGAAAGTGGCCAAAAAGAGAAGGGTGGCAGATTGAGGGATAGTTGCAGGTTTTCATCCTCCTCTGTGATTGGACTCTTCTCTTCTTTCTTGGTATCACTTTAACATCATTTCATCCTCCTCTTTTACTTCTTTTTCTTCTATCTCCTCTTGCTGCTGCTGCTCCACTGTCCCTCCATCCCTTCATCTCTCTCTCTGGCTTTCTGGCGAATTATCACATGACCTTGACTCATGACCCCCTGTATCACCCTTAATGCACACACACACACACACACACACACACACACAGGTTTGCAGACTCTCCTGTGTACTGCAGCCTTACGTTGGAGGGGACATCTAAACAGACACATATTGTAGCCAGATGCAGCAGGTTTCATGATATGGAAGAAATATTTTTGATTGCTAAGGAGAAATGTCTTTTTTTTTTTACATAATTGGACATATTTAAAAAGAAACCTCACAAACTCCTCGATGAATCTCTGAAGCTATTCTCTAAATAATTTGTCACACTTAAAACGTTTAAAATGTCCATTACAATTTTTGTATTTAAAAAAAAAACAGACAGGGTTTAAAAACATTCATATGTTTCAATTTGCAAGCTGTAACTCAGTTATTGTGATTATTTAAAAAACCTACAAGCTTTCCTGATGGTTTGCTTGATGTTTGCTGTAAGTATAAGTCATATGAGCTTATATTGGAAACTACAAAATTCAGAGATTCTTTATTGTTTTTGCAGTGACTGAAATTTGGGCACATGTAAAGAGTGTAAACATGTAGAGAAAAACACACTATGGAGTTTAAGGTCATTTAAGTAAGTTTTAAAACTAATTTGAAAGACTGGTGAGTAATCTGGTTCTCTTATTTGAGTTAAACTGACTTAACTTTTAACATTAATTGGAATCACTAGCCAGCTTGTATGGAAAATAAAATCAATTGTTCAAATCAATTTACAGATGCATTTTTTTATTGATTTAACTAAGGCTTCAGATTTAGTTAAACATTACTCTCTTCATGATAAACTTTATGCTGTTGGTGCTTCTCAACAGGCATTATTTTGGCTCTCTATAACTTTTCATAACAATCAATCATATGGTGTAACGATCTAAGACGGTGTACCACAAGAGTCTGTTTTAGGACTTTTATTTTTGTGTTTTTATTAATGATTTTCCTAAAATTAGTTCTAATTGTTGGGTTCAGTTATACGCAGATGACACGGTTATATACACATCTGACTCTAATATAACTAAAGCTCAAAGCTCTCTGCAGTCCCGTAGCACGTTGTTTAGGTATTAGTTATAATAAGTTTTAATCTTAATCATTCACCTGCTGACTTAGCTATTCATTTTACTGATGGGCCTCCACTTATTAAAATTGATCAGTTTAAATACTTCTGACTTTTTATATTGACTCAGAATTTTCTTTTAGGCCTGATTTTATTTAGAAATCAAATACATGCTAGCCTCAGATACTGGTTGATTAATAGTTTTACTCTCTAAGTAAGAAAACAAATTGTCCAGCAGCTTTTATTTCTCATTATTCATGATGGTGATATCATCTAGTAGAAGACCTCTGAAACACATCTTAAGTCTTTAAATGTAGTCTATGATGGTATTTGTAGTTTTGTCCTGAGGCTAATGCATCTATTTTAACTATTGTTTCTATTTTAAACAGCTTTTACTTCCATTCAGATTATCATACTCACTCAGATACATTCAACAACTTTTTTAAATGTGCTTAAAATCTATAAAGAAATTGGGAGAAGAACCATCGATTGATTACTTCTTTCCATGTCTTAAAAACTTCTCTGCTTGTTTAACTCAAGTCATTTACCCTCATTTTAGTTTATAAGTAGGCTTTACTTTGACATAATGTTATTGGATCTGTTCATTTATTGAATTAGTCATCTTTGTTTCATTTATTATCATTATTAGTACTCGTGTTTTATGATTTGTGTCTGAGGACCCTCAAAAATGAGAGCATCTCAACAGGTCTATCTTCAAATTACATTCTCAAATAAAATGAATTAAGTTCAAGGTTTCCACTCATTCTAACAATTTTCTCCAAAATGCTTCATGTGATTGCAGCAAATAACCACAATCAAAGGATGGCATCAGCAAATGGCCTCCTCCCTTGTCTCGGAGTCCTTGCACACCAATCTCGTCATCCTGGAGGTTCAAAGATGAAGGTGAGAGGGAGGGAGAGAAGGGAGGGAGGAGGAGGAGGAGGAGGAGGAGGAGGAGGAAGGTAGAGAAGGGGATGGAGGATGAAAGCGGGGTGGAAATACGCCTGGCCGAGCACTTGTGTTTCCAACCCCTCCCCTTCATCCCCTTCCTCTCCTCCCCAAAAAACATTCTTTTCCTTCTTCCAGCTCTCGTTCACCCCCTAATCCCTCACTACTCCACTGCATATGTTTCCTAATCCGGAGTGTGTGGGAGGCCCATGAGCCCCCTCTCCCTCCCCTCCCTCCCCTACTTCCACCACCTTCACCCACCTCCACCCTCTCGCCTTTCTCTCGGTGGCTGTAATGCTGTAACCTGCCTCCATTCCTCTTTCTTTTTAGCCTTGCTCTTTCACTTTGTCTTTCTTCCTCCAGCTCTTATCGTTACACAGCAGTCTCAGTGGAGGCTGGACGAGCACCCAGCTGATTTCTGCAGCTTTTCTCACTCAATTTTTGGACAATTTTTTTTTCATTTTTTTTCCTCTCTACTTCTTGAATTTTCTTTCTGGTTATGTGGAGTCTCTTACCTTCACTCCTTTTCTTTTCTTCTTGCCTAATTTATTGATGAATAACATTTTTTTTTACACTGTACTAATAAAAAACTCATGAGTAGAATCCTTACATGTATATATATCTTCTAATTTACCCTCATCTTAATCTACAAAACAGACCTAAAACTTAATTGTGGCTAAAATGTGAATACTCAAATTTATAGAATGAATGTCTATGTTGGGCTTTATGAAATAATCAAAGTGTTCATTTTGTTGGATATCGAGAACACTGGTGCTTTTTCTCTTCTTGATTATTTTCCACTAGTTTCTCTGCTGCTCATTCATCCTTTTTTTTCCCTCCCGCTAGCTGTCTTATTTTCTCTCAGGTGATTTCGTTCCTTCTCTCTTCTCCCTCATTTCAGCTGCTCTTGTAACACACACACACACACACACACACTCAGACACACACACACACACACACACATACACACTCAGACACACACACGCTCAGGCTTTTTGTCCTGCTTCTTCCTTTGCTTTACCCCATTACTGAATAGTATTCCTGGAGCCTTTTGTGGAGCCCTGTATAGGCACATGCCAAGTCAAGTTATTTCAGAGCGGTTTCAATGGAATTACCCCCCAAAATAATCTCCCTTTGCTCCAAAAAAAAAAAAAAAAAAAAGAAGGGGGGTAGAGAGAAAAAAAAGTAGAAAAAGGACAAAAGGATAGAAGAGAATAATATAAAACGAACCAGCACCCTTGATACCGAATAAGCCTGTAGTTCCACACTAGAAGAACATGAAATTATCCAAAGATCAAAGAGTCTACATATTGAAGAAGCACCGAGGAATCTGGATATGAATTGTGGGTAAAAGCATCACCCTTAAAAACCAGCAGCATCACTCAGTTGCTTTTTATGTGGAGAATAAAGAGAGATTACTCACCTTTTTTTTTAAAGTGACATAAATTGATGGTAGTCTTTAAATTGTAATTGATTTGAGTTCATAGTGGTTGTTCACTTTAAAGCATGAGTAGACTTATATTAGTATTAATGATGTATTTAGTATGTATGAGCTCTTCTCAACATCAACACTTGTGTTACCATAGCTGGTAGTTTTAAGCGTCCCCCCCCCCCCAGGTGTTAACATACTGTATTCTTCATGCTGTTGTATCTTAAAAGGTGTTTTTTGTGATTTTTCATTCGAGTACTGAGATCTGAAAACTTTTTGATTTTCAGTAGAGACTTTTCCACCAAGACAAAATGCTTAAATGTAATATGTATGTATTGAGGGTACAATAATCTAAATATTTCTTGATATTAGATTATATCCATGTGTACTTTTGTGTACAGTACAAATCAATAATTAATGCATTACAAGTAACATGTGGTGCTTGTTTTTTTTAAGTTACTACTTACCTAACCTTTTTACTACACCCTACTAGTGTGTGTCTGTATATATACATCATAGTAAAGCTGTAATGATTAATCAAGTAGTTGATGGATAAAAGATGAGAATACTTTTTTTTTTTTTGGGGGGGGGGGGGCTTTTTGCCTTTAATGGACAGGTTATTAGAGATAGACAGGAAATAGGAGGCAGAGAGGGGGGGCAATGACATGCAGGATAGGATCGCTCGGTGCGGGATTCGAACCGGGGTCGCCTGCAGCGAGGACTACAGCCTCAACACATGTAGCGGGCGCTCCTCCCACTGAGCTAAACTCCGCCAAGATGAGAATACTTTTTGAGCAAAACTTTTTTCCAGCTTCCCAAATGAGAATATTTTCTGGTTTCTTCTTTGACAATAAATTAATTATTTGGTGGTTGGACTGTTGGTGGGAGAAAATAAGACACTTTGAAGAGTAACACTGGGCTGCATGAACTTGGGATGGACATTTCATAATATTTAAAACCATTTGATAGACTAATCAAGAACATCATTGATAGATTATTAATGAAAACAATCATTACTTGCAGCCTACAATGAAGCAATGTTTTATCAGTTTCTATTGGTCACATTTAGACATGGGATGATAACCGTGTTCAAGGTATACCGCGATTTGAAAAAGCCACGAAAACCGAAACCACCAAATTTTCTGTCATACCGTTCCTGAGGTATGAGCTGTTATTTGTCTGGTCAAAGACAGGAACTGCTGGTCAGAAATCCTTCAGGTGGTGCAGCTGCAGCGTAGAGTATCACGATTCAGGTTAAATTAACATGTCTGTCTTTATTTTTCTTCCTTTTAGGAACATTTTAGAGCTGTAATCACAATACCGTCATACCGTGAAACTGTGATATTTAAGCTTATGGTTATCATACCACCAGAATCTCATACCGGCCCATGCCTAGTCACAGTACTATCAAAGAGTGTACTGTATCTACTGTATGTCCATTAATGCATGTGTGTAACAACAATAACTATTACCTGCGTCAGTCTACGTGTGTGCAGGTATGCAATCCTGTATATGCCATCTTCAGGCATCCGCATGCCATTCTCTGTGTGTGTTCATCAATACATATATATATATATATATCCATGGGTGTGAGTGTGTGTCAGTGCCAAGTTCATATCGATAGGTTAATAGCTGTGGTGTCAGATTCAGTAACTCCCTGATTAGTTGACAGTTCACTAATCCACACACCATCCTGAGTTATTGGCCCGGCCCATTGATTTTCAGCCTGCCAGCCAAGCCAGGAGGAACTCAGGGGTCGTAAGAGAGCCTGCTGCTATTGATTGGCCCCAGATCAACCCCACCACCGCAACCCCATAATACACATACACACACACGCCAAAACCCAACAGCAGCCCTACGTTCACATTCCTTTCTCTGATTCTCCGGCCCTCCTGTTTCCACTCCTCTCCTAGTGTGCCATTGGGTATATTTGTGTCATGTTGTGGTGTCATCTCCATCAGTCAGATTTTTTTTTTTTTAAGAATGAAATATTTTTATTGACAGATTTTGAGTTGTAGTAAACATCTGACAAAACTGCCTCTCTCACTCAGTCTTCCTCTCTCCTTGCTCTGCTCCACTGCCAATACTTCTTCATCTTTTCATCTCTATCAGCACGTTAAAGTGATACTCCACCCAAAATCTATTGAGTATAAAAAAAAAAAAAAAACCCTCTTTCTCCTTCTGTAGGTTTGAATGGTATCCAGACATCTGTAGGTTTCATTCTTCAGTGAGAAAGCGGCTGTGTTGGGTTTAAATAGTCCGATACGACGGATTCCAATGGTGTCATGTTTCACTGAGGGAAAAAATGAAATCTTGTCATTATTGGAATCCAACATAGCTGATATAAATTCAAGACCACAGCTGCTGTTCTTTTGTGGAGAAGAAAACCACAAAGCTTTTACATCAACCTTTTGAAGCCTACACAGTGTGAGTAATACTGAAAAGATAAATATTACCTTAGCAGAATCACTTTAAGGTATACCTTACATGAGCGAAATATAATGGGAGACTCTCTTCCCTTATCGTGGTGCTAGGGGTTTTCTGGGGTCTTTGTTACCCAGAAGGCTGTGATGCTGGAGGTAATAGCTCATGGTTGGGTCTCTCAAGGCAAATTGGTGTCAGGTGAAGGGACCATGCTAAGAGACACTCAACGATCTCTATGGATTGGCACCGATAGGAGGCATCTCATCCACAATAGCAGAAACTGGGGCCCCCCTCCTATAGTCTGGTCTTGGAATGGAGCTCACTGGGCAAGCAGAGGTCTTGCTAGATTGGTTACTGGCTTTTTTGGAGGTGGGATGTAACTATTTGGGAAATGGTTGCATCCAGTGTGGAGGGAGGTTGGGGGGTGTAGAGCAATGTCAACTATACTGCACTGTAATTGCTGTTGGAGATTGAAGCTGGACTCTTCTGCCCCTGGTTTAAAAACACCTTTTAAGTGAGTTTGGGAATACTGATGAACCCACCCCCCCCCCCCCCCCCCCCCCCCCCCTCTGACTGTCTGCTCGGTGTTGTAGGCAGAAGATTGTCTGTCTGTGCTTTTCCTGGTGGCCACAACCAGCACATACTGTCAGAATCTGTTAGTGCAGTCAAACAGTGAGGAGGAGTGTGTAGTGTTTTTTGGACCTCTGGATGGTTTTTGTGCTTTTTTTTTATTTTATTTTTTTACCCACAATATAGTTCTGCTGGTTTTTTAACAAAGCATGACTTCCTAAAACAGTGGCTTGTCTGTTTCTGGGTTGGTATTGAGTTGCTGTTTCAAGTATCTCCAGGTCTTATCCAAAAAGTGAGGGTAAAATGAAGCATGAGATGTACACTACCCACCTAAGTCTGACAATACCTCACCATCTCTGAGGTGTTGAAAATCTGGCCTATCTTCCTCTACATGCTGCCATTGTGATTGATCATGATTGACAAAATGATTCTCATTCTGACACCAAAGCGGCGAGTTGTACAGTATGTCTTTATCAACCTGAGTTTATCATCGCTGAATGGTTAAGCTTCGCCCTCCATTGCCAGGTTTATAATCTGTATGGCCCCAGTTTTGTAATCTTTTATATATATTTGATTACATTTTAATCGAATCTCTTACATTCCTTCACACCCTCTTCTTTGCCCAATGTGACATTTTTCCCTCCTTTTCTTATACAGATTATTGTGGGTGACTTGGATTTAAGAGTGAGCTGAAAGATGGAGCTACCTGAACTGATGACCTATATTCAAAACCTGCAACCTCGCAGGCATTTTACAAGGTATGCATGTAATTCTGTTGATAACATCCAAACATCCACGTTGTTCTCTCGCTCGGTATTCTGAGCATCCCTCGTATTAT
>JAJDFG010000479.1:115000-122500 GCA_021039105.1 Scomber colias
GTGCGGTGCGTTTGACAGCCGGGTGGTGTAGGCTTCAGAGAGGAGAGGAGAGGAGAGGAGAGAGAGGTGATGGCCAGGAGGCACCTCTCCTCGGACACACACACACATAAACACACACACAAACACATACGTAACGCAACTACATCATTCTCGCCGACCCTTAATAGGAAAAACACAGGCAATTTAGATTCAGCTCAACTGACATTTTACGCACATTTTACGCACACACGCATGAAGTCTTCCAGAGCACATAATAATTACTAATTTAACACCCGTGGCTATGAGGCTTTGATTATTCACCTCTGCGTGGAGGAAAAAAAATACATTAGTTGAGGGCTGCAGGTGACCTTGCGTAGACCAGACCCACGTAAATCTATATGAGAGAGAAAGAGAAAGAGAGAGGGAGAGAAAGAGAGAGAGAGGGAGAGAGAGAGAGAGAGGGAGGGAGAGAGAGAGAGAGAGAGAGGGAGAGAGGGAGAGAGGGAGAGAGAGAGAGCGAGAGAGGGAGAGAGAGAGAGCGAGAGAGAGAGAGAGAGAGAGAGAGAGATTCACCTGCTGAAATATACATCAAAGGTTCCCCCCCTTTGAATTCATGTCCGCACATTGTGAAGAGGCAATCGATTTTTTCAGAGACCGGCGATGATGTGATTATTGGCTTCATTATAATGAAGTAATCAGAAGATCAATTGGCTGGATCTGCGCTCGTCTTGTACAGGATTATAGTGGTCAAAGAGGGTGTAAATGTGTGTAGAGGTGGTGTATATTTAAAAAAATATATATATCAGTAATTCAAGACTCTTGAAGAATGAATCCTGTGATTATATTGGTTTTAGCCTGATATATAAACCTTGTCGATATATTCCTGCGCATGTATAGCCTTTAGGCAACACTTGCCTTCTGTTTATTTATTTCAGTTTCCTCCAGTATTAAAACAATATACACATACACAAACCTTAAGTGGCAGTAAAATGTTAAAATGTGTGCATAATAAATGTTTTCCTGCCAGAGGACAGAGAAAGTGTGTTTGTGTGTTTGTGTGTGTGTGTGTGTGTGTGTTGGGGTGAGAGGGTGCATAGAAAGGGGGTTCGAGGTAGAGAGGGGAGGGAAAGGGGTAAAAAAAAAAAAGAAAAAAAAAGAGGGGGGGTGGGAGTGGGGGGCAGGGTATCTCTGTCTGTCTCCCGGCTGAAGCGCTTCGCCTTGCCAGAGTGTGTCCAGGCTGCACAGTGTCGGACCGAAACCACCGGGGTTCCCAAAATAAACTGTGGGGACGCAGATACGCGCACACTCACACGCAGGATACACACTGAGAGAGAGAGAGAAAGAGAGAGAGAGAGATACACCGGCGGATGGCGGAGCAGAGCCAAAGAAAAGACACTACAGCATAAAAAAAGAGAAAAGGAGCATCGCTTCCCCCCCCCTTCCTCGATTTCTTGTTTTGCGCATTAGTGGATGGGGAAGCAAGAGGACAGGTGTACTTATTGATATGGATTTATTCATTTATTTATCTATCGATTTTGCTTTAATTAGTGACCCGCGGTAGAGAAAGAGAGAGAGAGAGGAGAGAGAAACAGTGAAGGGAGGAGAGGGAGGAGCGAAAGTCAGACAGGAGGTGCCTGCGTAGCCTTACTTTATTATTTGATCATTTCTTATCTTTAACCAAATATTGAAGGTTTTTTGCGTGATATTATTGTGTCGCTTTGTGTGCATATGTATTCTTCAGCAGACCAGCCAGCTACTAACCAAATCTTTCCGAGAACCAAAAAGAGCAACTCCGTTCTCGCACGGACAGTTTTAACCACATCTCCAATCCGAGGATTCGCCGGTGGACAGTGTGTTTGAGACTTTTATTTTTTTGATGACAGCGCAGGAGGAGAAATCTATCTTTGCCCAAGCTAAACCAAAGCAAACCCGAGCGAGGACGAGGAGAGACAGACACGGAGAGAGCCACCGCGAGCTTTTACGCACAGCTGTCTGGACACAATAAATGGAGTCTAATGTTGTCTGTGTTGCATCCAGCGGAGAGCAGCTGAGAGAGGAGCTGCACTAGTTTTCATATGGATGATAACAGGTCTCATCTACTGTCCAGTCACCTGAAAACCACTGTCAGCCTGCATGGATAACCACTGGTAGCTTTTGTTTCTCCATCCCCCCCAAAAAAAGCCAAACAGTTTTCGCCCCGTACATCGCTGTGTGTACGTGAGTGTGTGCGTGTGTGTGTGTGTGTGTGAGTGTGTGTGTTCCGGACTCCCGAGAAGACACAAGTAGGTGACTATAACATCCATCTGAGAGAAAAAACAGAGAAATGTGAATCAGCTGAGTCTGGATCCAAGGAAGAGAGAGCCAAATATCGAGTCTCCCACCCAAACCACCTCTTTAGAAACGGCTGTCCATAAACCTGGAAAGCGTTACGAAGAAAGGCCAAAGAAGGACGACGGATAAGAAAAAGGAAAGTGAGACTTAACTAAAGAAAAAAAAAAGAAACAACAACAACAACGACCCCCAGGTCGACAGAGGACCATGTTTGTCCCCCTGCCGGTCCCCTTCGTCTTTCAGAGAACAGCGTCCGACTTCAGCGCCTGGAGACTCAAGTCCTCGCTGGCTCAGCGGTCCAGCCCCGGTAAGACGCCTTTTCCTCCGGTCCTGTTTTTCTCCAGTGTGCACCTACACAAAAGAACAATACCCCATATCATTAGTTTATACTCTGTTGATATCAAACCTGGGTTTAATTAAACTGCGATTATATGCAAAAGCTGGTTGTCTTAACTTTTACATTTAGTCCATTATGATAACAGTCCAGTGCTTCTACAATGAAATGGATTTTACTTAATATGACTGAACACATAACTGCAACATATATGCTATTTTTCTACATATATGAAAGTTATTTTATAGCTTTACATAATAAAAACCATAATAAGCTATTTCATGTTTCATAGAGTCAAATAAATCCTTCCTAGAGTTCATTTAAGTTGTGTTAAATTCAGATCAACTAGTCTCCTGAATTATGAATTAACAGTGATTTTAGTTTTTTGCATCAGTGATCAGTTTCTTCCAGTCAGTGTAATTATAGCATTCAAATATAATGAAGAGGAAATATCATAACCAGGAGGTGTATTTATTTATTTTTTTGTTGCATAATTCTCCCACCAAAAAAAAAAGAAGAAATTAACTATATTATTTTCCCACCAAAAATAAATAGTTGAATTAAATACTTACTTGGTTATAAATCCGAAATGTTACACACACTCACAAATTGGATCTCTGAATACATAGCTCATTAGCATCCATCACAGTCTCAGAGAGGCGCCACTCTCCTCATTTTTCCCCCTTTTTTTTTTTTCTTCCATTCATAGCAATCCATCCATCTCAACCCTCCATACCATCTGCCTCCTCTCTTCTCCTCACCTCTCCTCTCTTCACCTCTCCTCTCCTTCAGTCTCTCTCGGTCAGGTTAGGAGGGAATATTCATGGTCATCTATCGATCAGAGGTTATTGATCTCTGACGGGGACCACATTGGATGAACGGGAAGTAGTGTCAAGTTGGCTGAGGGAGAAACTTTAGCTTTTCGCTGGCGGATGTGAGATGGAAACCCCCCCCCACCCCCTCTCCTCCACCCCAAAGAAAACAAGAGTGGCTTATTCTAAGAGATTGAGATTCAATTTCTTTAGTAGACACAATACATATCCTCCAGTATTCATTAAGGGACTTACCTTTATTCTGTTGTGCCATGACTGTAATATTGCTATAATTGGCTTATCACTGAAGGGATTCACAGCGTTTGTCAATCAATAGTTACTTACTACAATGACCTTATCATGTCTTTATGCTTTGCTTTAATACCCTATAATTGCTATAATACTCCTTTAGTGTCTTGCAGTGTGATCAATAATGGCAGCGTAGTTTTTTCCTCTCCTTTGCTATCACTATAATGTTCCTATTATATCACTAAGAAGGGACTCAGAGCTTAACTGTGATATTTGTACAAGATGGTATCATTCAATTTATTATAAGGATGCAGTTAATGTACCAAAAAAGGAGTGTTTTTTAATGATGCTAGAGGTCAAAGTTCATCAGATTTTTATTTCACCTGGTTGTCTCACCTGTGGGAGTTTTTTAAAAAGTCGGGGTTGTGACTTTTGGGTCACTTTTTTAACCCGAATCTTACGAATGTGTACTGAAATGTGTGTGTGTGTGTGTGTGTGTACGTGTTTATGTGAAAAGCGGGGTTCCTGGAGGATGATAGTGCTGGTGGTGGCTCTCCATGTCCCCCGTTCCCCTCCGCCTCTATCCATCCAGGCGGAAATTTCAAATGACAGATATGGTGGTGGGGGTAGTGGTGGTGGTGGGTGGAGGGGCAAGGGGGGAGGGGGTGGTGGGGGGTGAGCATGCATGCCGAGCCGTGCCGAGCCAGGCTGGGGTAATCCAGGCTATCACCTTAAGTAGGTGTCAGAAGGAGAAAAACGGTTGAGGTTTTAATGAGAGCTGCTTCTGGAGGTTTTGACAGGCGACATATAACCACCAGCTTCTGGTTGTGGCGGGAGGGTGGGGGTGGGGGGGGGGGGTCACTTTCTATGTTGGCCCTTTAAGAAATTAAAGTAAAAGACACGATATGAGAGGAGAAGAAGAAGAGGAGGTGGAGGTTGGAGGCAGGGCGCGAGGGTGTGAATGAATGATTGAATGAATAACTGAATGAGCGAGTGCATAAATGAATAAGGAATGAAGGGAGAAGGTGAGAGTATCAGTCAACAAATGAGCAGATGAAAAAAAAGGCGGAAGAGAAAAAAAATCAGTGAATTGGATTGGAATGAATAAAAGCAAATGAACGAAAACAGTAACGGAGTGAGAGTGAAAGAATGAATCCATTAATTAATGATTGAGCAGATGACGAATAATTAATAAAGAGATCAAACATTTAAAGGACATTGCACAGTTTAAAGAATGAATAAATTAGCATGAGTGAATAAATTGATGAATAATTAAGGATGTAAACGATTGAACAAAGGAGTAAAATAGGTGAAAAAAAAAGAATGAATGAGGGTGTAAGTGAGCCGGTAGGTCTCGTCTGACTCCCCTCGTGTGAGAAAATGAAAGGGGTCAAAGTGTCTGAACGGCCTGGTTTTCTTTTTTTTTCTTTTTTTCTTTTTGTTTTCTTTTATTTAAACATGTTGGTGTGATAAGCAGCCAATACACACGAGAGAAATAAGTGGCGCAGGAGAGCAAAGGCCAACACTCATCCCTCCTTTCCCCCTCGTCAGTTTTTTTCTCCTCCTCTTTTTCTTTCGTCTTTCATCCTTAATCTCTGGAGAGAGAAAGAAACTCGGGGATCCTTCTGTTTCTCATTCTCTCTCTCATTTCTGTGAAGTATTCACTCGACACAAAAGCCTTTTCAGTAAAATGCAAACTCCTCTCTTCCTCTCTCTCTCTCTCTCTCTCTCTCTCTCTCTCTCTCTCTCTCTCTCTCTCTCTCTCTCTCTCTCTCTCTCTCTCTGTCTGTGTCTCGTTCCCTATGGACAAGGAGGTTGTTGAATTGGATTTGCCTGGTGTGGTTTGGCCGGGCCCCATAAGCCACTTTAGCTAAGTCTGTTACCCACAATTCTGTCTCCCTCTGATCTGCGCCTTTTGACCAAGGTGTGCATCTGTACGATTGCCTGCACCTGTAAGTGTGTAGTGTGTGCACGTCCGAGGGTGTGTTTGCGTTAGTGTGAGCAAAGATGGAGTGTCATAAGTCTAAGATGAGGTGAGTGAGGTTCAGTGGAGAAGGAGAAGGAGAGAGAGAGAGAGGTCCTAAACAGCAGACGCTAGCAGACAGTGGCTCTACTGTGGATCTAAACTGAAGGCTTATGGGTTTTTTGTCAGCTCGACTCTTTAACACTACAGTGTTGAGACCGCTGGCCTCAGCTGAGCCGGGCCTAAAACACATCACACCAGTAAACGCTCTTAAAACACTCACTGGATGGAATTTGTTATTGGAGGTTGAAGATACTTTCCACACACATTTTCTATTTTTTTTTTCATTTAAATGTGCATTTAGGCATGGGATGATAACCGTGTTCAAGGTATACCGCGATTTGAAGAAGCCACGATAACCGAAACCGCCAAATTTTCTGTCACACCGTTCCTAAGGTATGAGCTGTTATTTGTCTGGTCAGAGACAGGAAGTGCTGGTCAGAAATCCCTCAGGTGGTGCAGCTGCAGCGTAGAGTATCACGACCCCTCACACTGTCATTACAGATTCAGGTTAAATTAACATGTCTGTCTTTATTTTTCTGCCTTTTAGAAACATTTTAGAACTGTAATCACAATACCGTCATACCGTGAAACCGTGATATTTTTTCTTATGGTTATCATACCGCCAGAATCTCATACCGGCCCATGCCTATGTGCATTAATGGTTTTTTTTGTGAACCAGTCCTCCATTTGAAGGTAGCACATGGTCACAGATGAGTAGGGTCACTTTATGAACTGCTAACGCTAAAAGAAACATGTTAGTCAGAGTTTAAGTGCTTTTAAACATCTAAATGCTGCTTTAAAGCTCCTTTATACTAATGGAAACATGATTTGTTGTCAGTCCTTTGTATGGAAATTACAGGATATTGAATATCTGTAGAAACTGTTTGCTCAAATAAAATATTACAAATGCTATCAGCTTTTCTTTATCCAAACCACCTGACACAGTGCTGCTGTATGACTGCAGACATTACGATGGTCAGTGTGTCATTGAATCCATAGACGAGTATGCAGAAGTGTTTTTAGTGAATGCTTATAGCATATTATTGTGTTTAAGAAAAGACTTGAAACCTCTTGATTCCAGAGATTACACAATGATGTTGAAGGTCAGTAGTCATTGAACGCATCTTTATCAAGCATGTATTATGTATGCATTGTAATTTGTGTAATCTTCAATTTATACCTGCTTTAATTTCTTGACATAAACCATCATAGCGTAGCTCCTCATTTAATTCTCTTTTGATTTCGAGTCGTTAATACATCTACGGTTATCAACAAGTAGAGTGATGTCATTTCCAGCATCAGATTTTTTGCCACAGAGACTCCAAAAAGCTTCTCTGTTTTTTTTTTTTTTGCAGCTCAGAGATCTGACCAACGGCAGTCTTCCTCTGCTGTGTGGTTTGTTAGAGGGCAGGCAGGGCGGAGAGGGACCTGTGGCTGCCGCTGCTCTGTCCCCGCTCTGCACCACAACAAAAGAAAATCTAAATGCTCTTTTATTTTATGTACACTGCTGTAAAATCCTCCGGGGCCACTGTGGCCCATATAAAAACTGAGAGCTGTCAAATTCACAGAGAGAAGGCACGTGTCTGGTTTTGAGAGTGATGCTTTATTTATGTTGGCTACTCTGAGAGGCCCTCTTATCTGAACTGTACAGTGTTGGTTTTATTCACTGGTTCAACCTGTTCTCTTCTCTTCTTTATTTTCTTTCACCCTGTAGTCAAATATACAGGCTTAAAGTAAAGTGATGAAAAGCAGCGGTGACACACAGACGC